>JAPDVR010000015.1:2905134-2910078 GCA_026230005.1 Gila orcuttii | reverse complement strand
TGCATCGTACATTTACGATAGATTCCTCACAGAAAGTAGTTCCAAGGCTTTGGAAAGCCTAAATTTACATCACTAGACTAGTTTTATTGTCGCTTGGTGATTTTCCGTTTTTTTTTTTAAGCTCAGTGCTCCATTAGTCTACTATTGCTCGATTGCATGGAAAAACATACTTGGAAATATTGTTAAACTTCCAGTGGATAAATATCGGGGTGAATAATTGATAGAATTTATATTGTATGATCATTAAAAAAGCGTAATGTGGGCTAACTTCAGAATAATAGCACAATTATTATTATTAATTTTTTTTTTTTTTTACTGGGTTACTAGCTATCTTCCCCGTCTTGCTCTCTCCTCTTTTTCATGCTTTTCTTTCCTTTTTTGGTATCCTGATTTTGCCTGTGCCATTATCTACAGTCAGGACTGTGAAGTGCACTGCTGCGTTTCTGATTAACCCACGAACGTCTTAAGGACACACACACACACCACACACACACGCTATAATCTCTTCTAAACTTTAGAGGAGACAAATGTGAGCGCTCCAGTGTCTAGGTTAGGAGAAAGATCTGAGCATAGTGTGTGATGATGATGAGATTTCTTCTAAAACTTTAAAGGAGTTTGAATGTTTTGTCTCAGCAGAAAAGTGTAAGAGGCGGCTCAAGATAAATTCTCCATTTGATGTTAATGCAACCTCATTTATGTCTAGCAGAAACATTTGAGATGTGAGAGAGGTCACTTATTCTTCACACTCGGTAGCTTCAATCTCATTTATCCACACCATTTCAAACACAATACATGCATTGTCATATTTGAAGTCGTTTAGTGTAAGCAGTGTTTTGTTACACAATGATTTAATAGAGAAAATCATGACCTATATTTACATGCATGCAAAATGGTTTGTACAAGACAAAATGTTCAATGCTAATTGAAAAAAATTAACAACAATGAAGTACTGGTACACTACTGTTACTTTTGATAAAAAGATTTATCTCTTATAGTAAACATCTTACATTTATCTAATCCTTTTTAGTGTGTTTGGAAAATGTGCTGAATATACAATGCTGGGCTTCGAAGACAAATTTAAACTAGTAACCCTTAATATTCTGAAATGTATGGTATTTAAATGATAGTTTCAGTATTTACAATATTAAGAATATAATAAAGAAAATAAAATTGAACATGTTTCTCCTAAAATAAAATTGAAGATATTTGAAGACATGCTCAGCTGATGCCTAAATGAGAATCTCCATGAATCCTGAGATTCATAGCCTTGTGAGCCGCACTTCGACATCGAGACACAACTGCACCAGACAGCTGGAGTTCCAGTCCCAGTTGTGTCTACTTTTCTGTTGATACTAAAGTGAGAGATATTTGAGAATCTCAACAAAAGAGTCTCATGAGCTTAGAAAGAGCAACCTCTGAGCAATAAAATATTCCTATGATGGAGTCTATAATGGATGGTCTATGTTTCTTCCACCACATTCTCAACTTGACTCTTGCTCTCAAATATTTCTCATCTCGTTTGTGTTTATTTTTATTTCTCCTAAGACATCTGAAATGCTATTGATACAATAATGAGAGATCACATCTTTCCTCTGGGTTGTGGCCATTTTATCTGCTTATTAATGCTTCACACTGAACAATGTTCAAAGTAAATAAAGTGTGATATGAAAGTGTAATGCTGATGCCAGTGTATGCCTTTTTTTATGTTTAATGCAGTATTGTCATGAATACCACTGAATATGTCCACAAGGACCCTAAATTTGGTTTCACATTTGTTGACCCTTGCGTTTGGGACTGATCAGCCAATATTCAGAGAAACAACACAGATGGCAATGTATACATCAGGGTCCCTTTGGTTCAAAATGGTTCATAGATTGCCTTGTGTTTCACTTACCCTGAGGGATATTAAAGCCAGAGAGTATATTCTCAAGAGAGCAGACTCTTGAGTCAGTGGGTACGGGTATATGAGATCAATACTGTAATGGTTAAAGCTGCAGAACTGGATTTGATCTTATTCCTCTTTAGTGTGCAAGTGTGTGAACCAACAGACATTCACTCTGACGTCAAAGGGTTAAATACTTAACTGTGGTCAAATGTAAATTTGTATTTGTCAATGGTTCCCCCAACACTGTCAGACATTTTCTAAAGCACTGATATACTCACAGTGAAGTTCACTTTTGTTCTTCGCTTGGGGGTAACAAAGTTTGAATAACTGTGCAGTGATATATATGCTGTTAGTGAACATCTGACGCCGTCCACGCTAATGAGAGCGACGTTTGGATGAATATGAATAATAATCAATCATAAAGAACATAAAGGTATAGGTCACCCCAAAATCATTTACTGGCACATATCATTCCTAACCCATAAGATTTTGGTTAATCTTAAAAACACAAATGATAAAAACACATTTGCAATTTTGTGTGAGAACATAATAGTGACTTTCATTCACTCTTTTAAACTTTTAATTATCAAAAAAATATCCCTTTATCCAAAAATGAACACAAATCCAAAGCTGTTTTCGATGTCTCAGATCTAGAGCCAGACTAAATCTCATCTAAATGAAGGGTTGAAGGATGTCAGAGACACAGAAATAACGTTAGAAGACTCTAACCTTTAACTATATCAGCATGCCTCCACTTCACATCTCTCACTGAAACCTCAGTCATGCTGGATTGAGTCTTCTGTGTGATAAATCAATCGCACCTGATTGAATCATCGTGATTCCACATATTTTTCACCAATTTAGACTTGAACTCAGACTCAGACTGATTGGTTTTAGGTATGATTCATATCTGACTCTGAAATGTCAGGCTTACCCTCTCACTTAAACCCAATTTGACAAAAAGCATGGAGAATAAAAGAGAACATTATTTATACATCATTCATGAATAGGATTGGGAATCGAAAATCAATTACAATTCTGGAATCGGATCCATAAGGTCAGGAATCGCATACTTGTTATAAAATTTAAATTATATTATCAATTCCTTTCTTTGCATTTTAGTGTGATTTTACACAATTCAAGTTGTTCTTGACTGAATAACTTTTGTATTTTTTGTAAGGTGTAGTGTTATTTAACATTGGATTTCAGTTTCTGTACCCGAATACCTGAAAATCTTAAAACACTGTTTATTTCAATCGTATCTTTGTTCAGTTGTATCTTTTTGTTGTATTTATGTATTAAGTCTTATTGAGTGTTTACTTGTAAGTGTTCTTTAGCCTGTAGATTTTTGTTCATGGTATTCAGCTGCGATGAAATGCTTAACAAAAAGACTTTGAATAAATGTGAATAATATCTAAGTTTTTTTTAACTTATTGGAATCAATACTAGGAATTGATAAGAATTCCCAACCCTATTCATGGAGCGTTTTATTTTATGAAATGTTTTAGTTGGACATTCACCTAACATTTTTAAATGTTACCTTGTTTCAAGTAACATTGCATAATGTTTGAAGAATGATACAACATTGATTTTCCCTCAACATTCACATAACCAGCATTGAGTTTTTAACATGCAGAGAATATTCAAGTAAATCTAGTTGTTTCTCTCATTTGACGAGCACATAAATGAAGATACTGTAAGTGTGTTTGTTTGACTTTCTTTCTTGGAGTCTGTGGGCGGGGGAATGTTCAACAAAAGCTTCCAGTTCTCTCAGATTCCTTTCATCCTGCCATTAAAGCTTCCGTGCTTGAGCTGCGTTACAGTTAAATCAGCTTACCTTCAGTGAAGCTCAATACAGTGACAAAACCCTTGAGCTCTAATGTAAAGCATCTATTCAGAAACATACACACACACAGATGTGCAGCCATCTGTCACACAACTGAGCCTGTCTTTACTGAGGCGTACGCACTGAAGACACTCTTTCTTTCTGAAGGAAAGACACTGGATCGATGTTGACCAAGAGTAACAATGAACCAATCATTGCACTTTCACAAAATCATATGCATTCATGATAGACGAGCTGTTGTTTTTGAATGATGTGCGTGCGTGTGTGTGCTTGTGTGTGTGTGTGTGTGTGTGTGTGTGTGTGTGTGTGCATGCGTGTGTGTGTGTGCGTGCGTGTATATGACAGTACATGAACAGGTGGCAGGTCCCATTATAGGTACAATATGTAAGATTTTTGTAAATATTCAAAAACCACTTGCACAGTGTGATATATTTCATGCAGTTGTTATCCCAAAAGTTCCCAAGGATTTGTAAATCCAGAGAAATTCCAGTTTTAAATAATGGCTCGTCCCTTGTCATTATTGCCTATCAATGACGTAATAGCCGCGCTATCCTCGGTTTCCACTTGTAAAACCATAGAAATATATATATACAAAGATTCCTCATTAGCGGCCGTTTCAATATATATCTATGATACAATATTGCAGATGCTGTTGTGGTGTCGTTCAGTCATCATGGATCACGATTGTGAGTACAGAAATTCCCCCCCAAAAAACGTAAACATCGATCAACTGAGGCATGCAGGCTTTGGGAAAAACATAGAAATAAAACAAGGATCAATATTGGCGTGGAGTTTTCGAGATGGAGAGCTTCGCGACAAACTTGGACTTGACAGAAACTCTGCTATTGCATGTGTTTTAATAGACAGGTACGCACATTTATATTATTTATTGTACACATATTAGCCTATATTCCACTTTGTTTGTAGCCTACTTCAGTAATGCTTTTTATCAAGTCTGGTGACCAAGTCTATGGCAGTGAAATTAAATACATGTGTTGCACAAAAATATTAAGCCATTACTTGCAAATACTGTGGTTTAGTTCAAATGTACTTTTAGTACGATTGTTTTAAACATGTAAAACGTCTCAGTTACGTATGTAACCCTCATTCCCGGAAGGAGGGAATGGAGACGTAGTCGGCGTGTCGACTGATTGGGACTGATACCTCACGCTTAGGTAGCCTGTCATCTTCGAGTATTGTAAAAACGAGCCAA
>JAPDVR010000015.1:2745134-2895134 GCA_026230005.1 Gila orcuttii | reverse complement strand
ACATTGACTTTATTCTAATCGACTCTGACATTATTTTCAGAGAAGCGTTAAAAAGAATAATCAAACATTCGCTCACATTTAATGATGCACAGATATCATCAAAACCTTTTTCATTTATGGAGTCAGATGAAATACATATGAGAAAATGTATTTCATTTAATCAAATTACTTTGCCACGCGAAAAGACAGTAACACACAGAGACCTTTACCCGCTGATCGAATGCCGCCATTGGATCGATTGAGTCGGGCTTACAACGCGGTCGCCACATTGGACCAGCGGTTTGGAAAATCTTCTGGTGAGATGCGGGAATTCATTCGGCGCGACCCTCGTCGGTTGTGCACTCGTTTTTGCGGTGCATTGTGGGATTGAATGAGTGCACTCAATAATGTCCACTATAGTTTCTGACACCACTACAAATGTATGTCCCCTCAAATAGTGCCCTTTTTAAGGGTTTAGGGAACGATTTCAGACACACCCTTGGACTTATCAAAAAATATACTCTGGTTAACTTCTGTTTCTCTCTTTATGTTCTCTTTTTATGCAGTTTTCAGTCAGCTAGTTGTGTGACATTTGTTGTAGAGAGGCGTGTTGAGTGCGGGTTTTAGGGAAACAACAGTGGAAATACCTTGATGTTAGCCTCGCGACTCCAGGTCCAAGGCTATTGGCCCCGGCCAGCATGCGGTTAGCCCTCGCTCGCACTGGCCTGAAAGGGGAAAAGTGGCTATTGCTAACGCTAACCATTAACAACCACTAAAACCACAAAGTAATGATAGTTTGATGAATGTTGTTCTAGTCCCAGTATCAGCCCTGAGTCTAACCATAGAGCTGATGAGACTTTAGTTTCAGGATCCACAATCATGTCCAACTGAGATCACAGTCCCCGCTGCCCACCAGCGTCCAAAACAAAAAATACTGTGTTTTTTTCAGCAAGGTATGCAAAATAGAGTTAGACAGGTTCTCCCTGGGTCTTGGAAAATGACACTGGCCTGAGTTACATTACAGACGAGTATTGGACAGGAGACAGATGACAACAGCAATCACACACACATCCATCAGACCTGACAGAACAGTTCAACGCCGTGATAACCGGCTGTTTCCAAAGAACAGGTCATTAAGTCTGCCGAGACATGTCAATCTAAACGCTGATGGTTCTGTTGAAATAAACACTGAAGGTTTCTTTGGAAGTATAATAAGCCAAAATATGTCTTGTTTTTCCAAATAACAAATATAATAGAACTTAAATCTTTTCAAAAAATGAAAAATATAATCCTCTAATTGTTGATGAGACTATATGAAGTCACTATGACTGAACTGCAAATGCAAACATGTACATCACGTCGGTCACACAAAATACTTGCAGCATCTACTAAGTCATAAACTATATATAAAAATCAGTCCAAGATTTTCAAAGCCAAAGTCACTCCAACTCATTTAAAAAAAGAATGACCAAGATACAACACCAAACAAACAAGATTCAACAAGCCAAAGACTGAAGGACAGGACAGGCTGAGACGAGGCCAGATGAGACAGGACTGGACAGGGGAGACAGTGAGAACAGGCTCGTGTCCATTCAGAGTATTTTTAGAAAATGCTCCTCCCCAAACACGATTTAAAGCACAGAAGTCGTGGCGTAGCCTCACAGATATTCCCAGCAAGTAATAGCCGTCATTTCAGCATCTAGATTAACTACAGACCCGATATAGTCCGGCTGGGCCTGTGAGTAACACACTTCTAGCTAAAATAACCTTGAATTTGGTTACATGTCGTTTTTGCCAAAATAACTTGCGAGATGTATGATATACCAACCCGATCTCACAGCAATACGTACAAATTTTACGAGGTGGTTAATTCGTACGAATTCATACGACCTCACTCGTACGAATTTGTAAGATTTTTCTAAATCGCTAAATCGTACGAGTTGCCCAATTCGTATGAATTCGCACGTAAGACCTACCGCTAACTCCACCGCTAAACCTTCCCATCACGTGGGTTTAGACAAATCGTACGAATTAGCCACCTTTTACTCACTCGTACGAATTGGTTGTGAGATAGCGTGAGATATTCCATCATGAAGGCAAAGTCAAACAGTGGTTACAAGGTGTTTGGTTTCATTTCTTTGACATGTTATCTTATTGATGACTTGTCTATTCTTGGGCGATGGTTAGACGTCTATTAAATTTTCACTGACAGCCCAAATAGTGCCTTGTTTTAGCCTAGACATCTGGGCTGTGTTTGGACGCTATTAGACATCTTTTAAACGCAAAATTGCTTGCTGGGAGTTGACTTCATGACATTGACAGACAACAGTGCAATCCATGATACGCAAATACTTCACCAAGATGACATAACCCTGTCAATGTTATAGGATTTTCTGTACGTCTTCTCATTGCTTCTTCCTGTAAATTCATGCATTTGTATTTCCTTCTCTCTTTTTGTCCAAGTGTCTCAGGAGCTCTTAATGTTAGAAACACCCTCAGTGTGGTTCTTATTTAGTCGCCCTTTTCGTGACACTATTATCTCTCAATATCCTCTCAAGACTGAGGAAATGATTACAGTGTACGACCTTATACCTCAACATTTGTGGCACACATTATAACACCCACAATAGCTTACATGTGCACACACTTCATTTCTGTTTACTCCCACTTATTAACACACACACACACACACACACAAACGCCATAAAACCCAAACACATTTGCCCGTGCTGTTTTTGAATTCTCACCTTTACTTTCTTTTTCTTAACTATCCCTCTGTTTCTACCACAGCTTAATGCTCTGTTTCTCTCGGTTTGTGATCAAAGCTCTTTCTGTGTGTAATAGGCAGATTGATCTGATCTTCTGGTCTCAGCGGCTGGGCTAAACCATTACTGATATCACGATTAAAGTCCACACACTTGAGTGAGCTGGCAGAGAGCTCTGAGATTCTGCTCATTCTTTGATAAATAGTTACCAAAATTTGATCACAGTTAGGTTTTCCAACTTCAGCAGAGGAAAATAAGCGACTCTCCCTATTTCTTTATACCACATATTTTTAAATACCACTTATGGCAGAAGACAATTCAGCACAGTGTTTAAAAAATACAATTTATATGCACACTATAGGGCTGCCTAGTAGAGCTGGGTATTGACACATATTTCACAATATGATTCAGTTTCGATTCACAAGCTAGCGTTTAGATTCCGATTCAATAATGATTATTTTGGATATATATCCAAAGTACAGTAAGCAAATTTTCTCAAGAAAAAAAAAACTCAACTAATGCTTTTAACTATACAGGATGTCAGTTGGTAGGCTGCTACATTAATATTGAAGGATAAAATTAGTTTGTATATAAACACTTAAAATACACACAGGTACATTTTTATATTAAGAAAGTTATAATACTAACTTTATAATTACATAATAATGTTTCTTCTCCAATTAGTTTTTTGAAATATAACCATTAAAATGGTTGTTGCCATAAAAACTTGACGGATTTATTTTTATCAAAAATACATTGAATATTGAAGAACAGTAAAAAAAAATTGATATAAATATGTAATGTAATGCGAATATTAATCAGAACGCTCCTCTAGAGTTATTTTTTCTAGCTGACTTATCATGTTTATGGTCATTGAATATCTTTTCTGAGGTAAATGTGAGGTTACGTGACATTATTGTTATTGATCTCCAGCTGTTATTGAGGTGTTTCTGTGGTTGAAACACTGATTGATTGATGGATTACATGAGACATGATTGATTTCAGTTGTTCTGTATCTTTCAGCATTCCTTCTGATGTTCATGATGTTCATTTGCTGCTGTAACTAGTAGTAAAGAGAAAGAGATGATCGGTTAAACAGCGATCTGTCTGCACACATTAAAGAGCACCAAAAGAGTATTTATGGTTCGAATTTCGTAAATATAATGGACATAATTTGAAATCTGAGACTTTGTTTCATATCAAAAGTAACAAAGCACAAAGCTATTGGATGGGAGACGCGCTACAATGTTCCGTTCACGCATCAACTAAAAACAGGATAGACTACAAGATAGATTCTTGGGATTTATGAATCGATATCAGTTCATAAAACTGAGTATTGATTTAAATTTTCGTTTCTATGGTTACTGATTAGTTCTCACCTATTGCTTGTTCATTTCTCATTATCCCAGTGTATTTATACTCCTCAGTTCTTCATTGGTTGTTGTTTTGTCATGTCTGTGTAATCCTGCAAAGCTGTTCATTTGGTGTTTTTTCATTCATTTTTTTTGTTTTCTACGTTACATAAAATGCTTAAATCTCTATGAAATTACTCCTTTACTCTCTCTACTTAACCAAGAGATGACAGACATGGCCTACACTGGACGGTTTCTAGAAAAAAAAAAAAAAATTCACACACAATACAATCATGATCAAATAAGCATCAGCAATTTCCCCACCAGAAAAATCATTTTTCAAACTCCAATTAGAGATAAAATTACGTTGTGTCTAAGCTAAAATGTATATATTATTTATACTGTATATCACATGAGTACATACTAACACTATTTAATACAAACTTACTTGTGACCAGCTAAAACTAGAAAATAACTTTAGAAGTAGAGGAAACTTGAATGAGGTTTGATTTGGTCTTTTATGCATAAAATGAAACCAATCTTCTATCATGCTAAACATCATGAAATTAAATGTTTTGGAATATTGCAGTTTTTATTCTAAATGATTTATCGGTGCACATCATTATTGTTTTAATAATCTTGAATCAAAATAACTTCTTGCAGCATCTCTCCTCTTCTCTGATGACGAGGGTGGGGCCATAACCTGTCACTCACATGAGATCAGCCAATAGCAAACCACAACCATCCAATCATCCAATCAATTCCCAACGGACAAAATCAAGCCCCGCCCACATTTGTTCCTGTTCCAGAAGCATGTCACTCGAATATACGGCACAATAAGGACTAAAAGACTAGCACAACTTCTGTTTCTTGATGACTTTAAAATGCGATATCATAAAGGATGTTCAAGAATCTTCAAACATTTTATTATTAATATTAATAATCAGAATGTACAGTTCTTATAACAAGTATCTAACCAGGTGTCCTGAAGCAACATGCAATTTGCATGATCTCACTGAAAGCAAGCGTGCTTCTAAGCACTTCTTCAATGAGAAGATATCTGATGTTTAATGCATAGTTATGTGTGATTATGGATCAATGAGATTCCACAGTAGTCGAGGCCACAGCAATGGAGAAAAAAACAACAAAAAAAAAAAACATTAGCAAAATGCTGTGTCCGAGTGTCGTGGAAGTGGAGACCAAAAATGTTCAAATATACATGGAGGTGTTTTTAACACTTGTCATGCCTGGTTAGGACAAAATTTTTTAACTTTTAATGGTTGCCGACCAATGTAGCAAGTTGGCACATTGATTTAGAATGTTAGATGTTGGAATTTTATAAATGGTTTAAAAGCATTTTCAAAAAGCTATTCCAGTCAGAATTTAGAGTGTCAACTCTCCATTGTTTGAACATACAATTTTACATTTATGGTTCTTTTTTCACAAAAGAGAGATCTTGAAGCAAAATTCATGTGTGTCAAATTGTTAACATACTCACACCTCGCATGATTAAGAGATTACGTGGCTATTTGAACATTACCCTTAGGTAGGACAACAGGGCCCTTCACAAAGATTTTGAATTGCAATCCCTAAAGAAACAAGTATTAGCAACTTCATAGCAACCAGTACCCCTGTGTCCATGCTGTTGTCATGGAAACAACCCCATGCTTCTGCTAGAATAGAGTAGAAGAGCTGATGGGCGAGATGCTTACGCACACAGACAAACTCTTTCAAGGGTGTGTGTGTTTGTGTTATCTTCAGGGCTAGAGAGCAGGGACTTTGAATTTATGTGGGAGGGTTATGCGTTTATGTCTGTACCATGGTGAGTATTTAGGCATCTAGTTCTGAGAGATAACTTGATGATCTCTGTGCAGAGGTTCATTTTAGATTGGAAAACTGTGAGGTGAGAGGTTTTCTCCCATTTGTAGAACTATATCACTGTTGGAAACTCTGAGGCTGTTTTTACGTCTGGTATTACAATCAGTCTCAGGCGATCACAAGCAGTGTACACCTTGTAGTGAAATGCTTCTCTTTTAAAACCACTCCTGAAAAGTGAACAGACTGATTGTGATTCTAAGAGATTCTCTGATTTAGTGACTACATACATCTCTCACTATGTACAAGTCTTCAGGATAAATCTCTTGTGATGGACAAGAGGAGTCCTAACACACAATACATACCTTCAATGCACACTATTATTTTTTATTTTTGGCATTTTTATGGCCTTATTGGATAGGACAGTGCAGAGATCGGAAAAAAGGGATGAAGAGAGAGAAATGGGATCGGCAAAGGACCTCGAGCTGGGAATCCTCGGGTCGCCGAAGGAGCAGTTGTGCTATATTGTATGTCGGAGCGCTACCTACAAAACTATCAGCTATGATGTTACTCATTATTATTAGGTTATTAGGTTTTGTTGTAAGAATATGTCAGCAACAATTTTTAAAGTCATTTATAAGTTATTAGTTAATGATGAACTAATCAGTTACAAAACATAAATAAGTGATGTGCTATCATTTTATGAATGTATCATAAATCATTGAAATATTTATGTTTTTGTAAAATTGTTGTATCATTAAGATATCATAAAAAATCCAGTATCTCCTATGCCTTGACTTTAATGGTTCATCTTTCATGGTAGAAGATATTGAGAAGGATGGCAATCTCACCGATCCTCCCGAATCCTCAAAGACTTGCCAATGCCCCCAGTCCACTCCATCTCTTCCAGAACCTCTGAAATCAATTAGTAGTCACTCTAGTCCTCCCTAAGCCTCCAGGGTCTACTCAAGCCTCAGAACCATAGACTGTAAAAAAAAAATTCGGATGTAGTGTCCGTGACATTACCCGTAGGTTTCTGAAGAATATTTTTGAAGCCCAAAGTGACCGGAGCCGACCGTCGCCATCTTGGCACCGTCACTCCTAGATAACCGAAAATGCAGCAGCAATCCACCTGTCACCAAGTGGCCACGCCCCTTATTTATGCAGAACTTTAAGGCTTAATATAATTTAAACGGATGAGTTGTAAAAAAAAATTCATCCCCCTCACAGTTGTCATGAAGTGCAAAATTATCTATATAGACCAAAACCACTTTTTGTACCAGGCTGTAAACATATTTCTTTCTGCTGTAAAGTTGGGCATATTAACATGGGGGATATATGAGATTGACTCTCTTTTGGAGCCTGTCTCTAGCGGCCAGTCGATGAATTGCACTAGCGGCCAATCGATGCAACGAGTCAGAGGCAATGCTCAAGAAGGAGACAGAATCTGTCCACTGCAGAACTGGTGAGCCAGGAGCAATTGATTGACTGGGAGTCAGTTCACACCCTTCTCCCAACCTTTAAACCTCTTTCTCCTTTGTCAGTCCTGTCCTGTGTGTTTGAAGTCCCGGTCCCACCTTAAATCCTTCCTCCACTGCTGGTTCCATCTGGGTTCCAAGTTTCCTTGACACAACCATGGAGGTTGTTCAAAGCCTCACCATCCTTGCTGGTCCAGTCCAGCTCGTCAACTCCTTCCCTTCTGCTGGTTCCTAAAAGCTGACTGTCTCCTCCTCAAGCTTCCCGGTCCTTAGCTTGGCCTAAGTGTTTGAATCCCCCTGCTCCACTTCGAAACTCTTAGCCCATAACTCGACCTCGGTGTGTTTGCCCATCAGCTCCACCTTGGCTCCTTGCTCCCTTTACCCCACAGTGGTTCATCATCCCTCAGGGTATGCTGGGCTCCCTCGTCCCTCCAGCTCCACCTTGGTCTATTGTCTCCCTGGCTCCACCAAGGACTTCCAGGCCTGTGGCTGCACCTCAGCCCTCTTCCCCTTTGGCTCCACAGGGTTCTTCCATCTCTACAGCTTCTCCTTTATCCTCACTTGCACTGCCTCCACCTCGGTCTGCTAAGGCCCCTGGCTTCGTCTCGCTCCCGCAAGCCTGCAGCTCTGCCTTGGTCCTCCAATTCAGCAGTGTCAACCTGGGTCTTTGTCCCTTTGGCTCCACCTTAACTGTCCCACATTTTCGCTGTAAAACTAAGGGTGGTCGAGCCTTCTCTTCTGCAGCACCTAAACTTAGGAACAGTCTGCCCTTAAATGTGAGGTCTGCTCCTTCATTAGCCAGTTTTAAATCGGCTCTTAAATCTTATTTGTTCTCTCTGGCTTTTGATTAGATTAGATAAGTCAAAGTTTTTTTTTATTTATATTATATTTGGTTTAAGGTGTTTATATTCTGTATGCTGCATGGTTTTGTTTTATGGTTTCTTTTTATATGCTCAATGTTTTATTGTACATCATTTTGGTGCAACTCTATTGCTTTTAAATGTGCTATAGAAATACATTTTGACTTGACTTGACTCCACCTGGGTCTTCACCTTGCCTGTCTCTGCTCGGATCCATCATTGTGGCTCCACCAGCTCATTCCACCACTGGCTCCTATATGGTCTCTCCCTCCTCCTGGACTCTCTTGGCCTTCTCTGATCCTTCATCCCGTCACCAGTGCCCCATCACGGAACATTAAGGCGTCAGTTCACCGGTTTTTAATCTGCACCTCATGAAGGACTTAATATAACCACAGTACAAACACACACTCAATGGTCTGATATTGTCTGCTACTTGCCTCCTTTTTAGAACACAACTGTATATCATACTAGTAGGCCTAGTCATGTCATATTGATAATTACTGAAGCGAATCAAGCGGGCATATACACTCACCTAAAGGATTATTAGGAACACCTGTTCGATTTCTCATTAATGCAATTATCTAATTAACCAATCACATGGCAGTTGCTTCAATGCATTTAGGGGTGTGGTCCTGGTCAAGACAATCTCCTGAACTCCAAACTGAATGTCAGAATGGGAAAGAAAGGTGATTTAAGCAATTTTGAGCGTGGCATGGTTGTTGGTGCCAGACGGGCCGGTCTGAGTATTTCACAATCTTCTCAGTTACTGGGATTTTCACGCACAACCATTTCTAGGGTTTACAAAGAATGGTGTGAAAAGGGAAAAACATCCAGTATGCGGCAGTCCTGTGGGCGAAAATGCCTTGTTGATGCTAGAGGTCAGAGGAGAATGGGCCGACTGATTCAAGCTGATAGAAGAGCAACTTTGACTGAAATAACCACTCGTTACAACCGAGGTATGCAGCAAAGCATTTGTGAAGCCACGACACGCACAACCTTGAGGCGGATGGGCTACAACAGCAGAAGACCCCACCGGGTACCACTCATCTCCACTACAAATAGGAAAAAGAGGCTACAATTTGCAAGAGCTCACCAAAATTGGACAGTTGAAGACTGGAAAAATGTTGCCTGGTCTGATGAGTCTCGATTTCTGTTGAGACATTCAGATGGTAGAGTCAGAATTTGGCGTAAACAGAATGAGAACATGGATCCATCATGCCTTGTTACCACTGTGCAGGCTGGTGGTGATGGTGTAATGGTGTGGGGGATGTTTTCTTGGCACACTTTAGGCCCCTTAGTGCCAATTGGGCATCGTTTAAATGCCACGGCCTACCTGAGCATTGTTTCTGACCATGTCCATCCCTTTATGGCCACCATGTACCCATCCTCTGATGGCTACTTCCAGCAGGATAATGCACCATGTCACAAAGTTCGAATCATTTCAAATTGGTTTCTTGAACATGACAATGAGTTCACTGTACTAAAATGGCCCCCACAGTCACCAGATCTCAACCCAATAGAGCATCTTTGGGATGTGGTGGAACGGGAGCTTCGTGCCCTGGATGTGCATCCCACAAATCTCCATCAACTGCAAGATGCTATCCTATCAATATGGGCCAACATTTCTAAAGAATGCTTTCAGCACCTTGTTGAATCAATGCCACGTAGAATTAAGGCAGTTCTGAAGGCGAAAGGGGGTCAAACACAGTATTAGTATGGTGTTCCTAATAATCCTTTAGGTGAGTGTAAATGACTTGTTTTTCCATTGGCATGGCATGCAGCCTTCATAAATAATTTTCCAATAATCTTACCAATTCCAACACTTAAACCTGACATAATTTTTCTGTCATTCTGATGATGCACAAATTGAGTACGTATTTGAAAGTTAAAATAGAATGCAATAGAGTTCAAGCAATGAATTTATTTTGTCTGGTGAATTCATCCACATCAAGTCATCTCAGTACAGACAGAGTTGTTTGAGATTTTGGGGGGAAATTATTACATTTTCTGTATGCAATGTATGGTTGCTTATAGCTGCTGATATCTGCTGATATAGAGTCAACATTTCCCTTTCGATTAATATTTTAGTTTAGGATAAGATTAAGGGCCTTTTTACACTGGGCACGTTTGAGCATGATTGTCCCTCGCAGCGTTGGTCTGGTTTTACACTCAACTTGATTCTATCGAACCCTGTTGCATTTGTGTTCATCTTACGTCATCACAAACGTGCACGGCACATGATAGACAACAGAATGTGGTAAATGTATTGTGTTTTTTATTAATTTGGTGCTATAATGCGCAGTAGAGTAAACAACACTTGGGTTTACTGTATGAGTGTGGCATGAAGGCTTTCTGCTGCTTGCAAACAAACTCATTTGAGGAGACGGTGGATTGCCATAAATTTGCTGCCCTGATTGCACTCGCTATGCGCGAATACACTGCAGGCCCACTCTCGCTCCTATCCAAGGTAAATCATCAACACTATCATACCTTACTTGTGTTTTTTTTAACTAAATACATTGTAATCGACTAAAATGTAATCGCATTACAGCTTTCACATTACCAATTTTCCATCCTAACCGAATCCCATAGAGAGTAACATGCATCAGGCTATCAATAAGGTCAAAACTATTGCTAATGAAATCATTATTAATTAAAAAGCATGCAAAATGAAATCAAAAGCAATAGTTTTATCTTTGAAATCTATTAATCTGCATTAATCTGTTTTGTGGAATTGATTTTCCATATCTGCCATAAAAGCAATGTCATGCTTTCACATTTTCTTTATTTTCCTTGTCTTTTTCAACCACAAACTGTTCTCTTTGAATGTGGCAGAGCATCTGTGGTCGGGTCACGACTCATGTTGGCATATGTGTGGTGAAGGCTGGCTTTGTGACTCAACTCATGTCACAATGCATCACCCCATGACCTCTGCTGAAACAGCAACCGGACCCCGCCTCGCAGGTGTCAATCACACATCGCCATGGTGACCCCTGTCAGTGAAGTGTCAGGAAAAATAACAGGAAAGTGGCTTATGCTCATGATGGAAGAGAAGGGCGGTTTGTATCAGTCAGCGGCATATATATGTTAACACAAGCAGTGGCTTTATTTGTGTGTGTGTGTGGTGTGGTGTGTGTGTGTGTGTGTGTGTGTGTGTGTTGGAGGGTGTATGCTTCTCACCTGGACAGATATCTCTTGGATAACAAGCAGTTTAGGCTAAGAGTGTGTGTCAGCCTGCATGGTCTGTCATTCAGGCGAGGCTGTTTTTGTCCGAGCTGTCTTCTCTTGTCTTTGTATCTTTGTATCTGGTGACGTCTGGAAACTTTCAGGCAGCTTACTGAAAAAATAAAACACTGGTCATCCAAAGGCGTCAAACTTTCCAATTCTATCTTTTCCCTTTTGACACTTCTATAGAAATAGATTAGTACATTAGAAACATTTTTACGCGATGTGAAGTTTCGAGATCCTATGTTGAGGGAATCATATATTTTTCACATGGCCATGCGTTTAATGCATAAACAAACCCTTTTGACCATAGAAACCTAGGATTATCAGAAATTAATATTATTATAGGCCCCAATAGCCTATTAATTACAAGAAAAAATAAAATATCTACAACTTGCAGTGTTTTTTGCTTGCAGTTAAAGATGCTTTCAGACATTTTTTGCTAATTAAAAGTTTTACACAAATGAATAAACACTTTTGAGAAAAATCTTTAAAATGGTGTTCACTCAGACATAAGTGGAAAAACACAATGCCATGCTGCTCCTGCTGGATTAAACTAACTGCAATGACCTCAGCGTCTCCCACACACAGATCACACACAGGATCAAGCATGAACACACACCGGTCACAGCTGCCGCTGCAGGGAGAAAACACACCGCCTCATAACAACACAAACCACCTATGCACTAAATACTGTTGAGACTGAATCCTGGAATGTCCATAATGGATGTGAGTAGTATTGAAGCAGAGAGAAACAGAACAAAGATAAACATGCAGCAGTGGATAAACAAACTTCATACAGCCAGGCCGACAGGAGTCGGTATAGAGTCCATAGGTACTATAGGGACAAATAGAGCATAAGCAAAATACATAAGCAAAATCTCACTTAGTGCACCTTTAAGGAGAATTTTTTGTCTGATCGGACTCTCATTGTTATGGTGACCGGGAGGGGACATGTTTGGTTCATTTAGTTTCATTTGGTTCATTTTGTCAAAGTAACAGCATCCTAATGTTGTGGCCACACGATGTGAAGTCATGGCCTCGAGATCCTATGTTGAGGGACCAACATTTTTCTCATGGCCATGCATTTAATGCATAAACAAACCCTTGTGACCATAGCAACCTGGGGTTATCAGAAATCAATATTAATAAATTCATATTTTATTTTGAATTAAGGATGACAATGTAATCCCACCCCACAGCCTTTCAAATCCATTTACTGATCATGTCTTTCTATTTATAACTTTTATATTATACTTCTTATTAGGCTATTATTATTAATAATATTATAAAGGCCCCAATAAAATAAAATATTTCTACATGCAGTGTTTTTTGCTTGCAGTAATATTCCATGACTAGAGCTCAGTAGTAATACCACATTTTTCTCATTTCCAAGCAGCTCTCAGTGTGTGTGAGTCTGAAGTGAGCAGTGGAGTATTAGAGTGATACGTTTGTATGTGCAGTTTTAATGTGCCAGTCCAATATACGCAGTAAGTGTTGAGTCAGCGTGTTCCAGGAGAGAATGCAGCAGGACTAAAGCACGAAGACCCACAGAGATGTTGATGTTTTCTGAACTCTATTAACACATTCAGAATTAAATTAATCAGAGCTATAAACAAACACAGAAGCAAATCCAAATCAGCAGTTAAATCTACTCTGTACATCTTTGCAGACCTTTATATATATATATATATATATATATATAGTCTCATTATCAGCATAATATTACGCAGAGCATGATATAATATCAATACAAAAGCAAGTCACTCGAGGCTGTGCTAGAGGAATTTTTCCACAGTTTCAAAAATTCCTTATGCATGGTAAAATTGCCACAGTAATATGATAAAAGACACCAACCCTAACCCTTACTCGAACATTTCACCCAAACATTTATTCACCCTTATGTTTTTCCAGACCCGTACATGGCCGTGGGTGTTATGAGGATAGCAGATGAACCCAAGCGCAGACGGTAGACAATCACACAACGTTTATTATAACAGAAAACAGGGGAAAACAAAACCCACGAGGGGGCAAAACAAGGCAATACAAACGAGGGATAACTAAATTAGATAACACTTGACAAGAACTAAACTATTAACTGACAGCAAACACAAGATCAAGAACTATACAAGACTTTCTACTAAGACAAGGTACTCACGGGGAGAATCTCACAAAGTATGAAACAATGAACCAACACAGGACAGCCAACACAAGGGGATTAAATAGGGGAACACTAATGACGAGGACAGGTGAAGCTGACTAGACAATAATGATAAGACGAGGATAACAAGGGGGCGGGGTTACGTAACGAGACAACACAAGCACATGGCCGAACACAAAGCCATGTGCTTGCACACAAAACATGAGTCTGTCATGATCCTGCCCTAAGACTTAAAGAAAGACAAGGACTAGATGGCAGAATCATGACAGTGGGAAGAGGTTTTAAGTTGGGGGTGCTGTAGTGGGAGGTGCATTTTTTGCGTGTCAGGTGGACACCTCTTAATAATGTCTAAGTCTAATAACAAAGTAAACACACACTAATAAGAATCAAACATATTTATACCAATCTTGTAACCAGACTCCGTTGCACACAGCAGACACGTACAAATATCCGAGACATAGTTAAACAGGTCCAAAAGGTTGTCGCGCACGGCGGACAAGAACATATCCACAAAAGCAAATATTTTTAACGGCACATATACATTAGCCTATGTTATTTAAACTTCTGGCTCTGTCAGGGCGCAGACACACACTCACAGAACACAGCTAATGAGAACATAAAAATTCAAAAAATTAAAACGTTCCACAGGCTGACAGCGAACACGAACATACCCAAATATAGGCACATTTTCACCGTTTCAAAGCCCAATTTGCACAGCACACAATAATATAACCAAATACATTTTTTGCAGCAAAATTATCAGTGTGAAAATTATCAGTGTGAAATTAATGCATATGTTATGTGATGTTAAACTGCTCAGCGGCAGCTCATAATAAACCCAACGTTTTACCTTGAGCAGGGTGCTCCTGTTACATTGCTCCAAATGTGGCTTGGCGCTCAGGAGTTGAGTAGATAAAGTCTCTCATGAGGGAATGGATTTCCAAAGCATTCAAAATGTCTATGTGGACATTCATTAGGGACAAGTGTGTGAGTCGCTTCTGTGTCATGGTGGACCATAACCATGTTTTTAATCAGCGCAAGTTGGAGAATGATCGCTCGGATGAGGCCACTGATATAGGTAAACACAGACACAGTTGTATGAGTTTTTCAACCTCAGTAAACAGAGCTCTCGTTTGAGGATGGAGCTTAGATAGGCATGATGCTACATCTCTCACTTTGCTACATTGAGATTCTCTGGTGACATCGCAAAGCATTTTGAGCTGGAGATTAAAGCGGTCTGTGTCCTGCTCCTTGGGAAGCTGAAGGGGCTCCAAATCAACAGTTCCTCCTCCTGCTGCTACTATTACTGCCCTCTCTCGACTCGCTGCTAGTGTCATACTCTCTTGATCAAACCGTCTCTCCAGCTCCGCTGACACCAAGTCAACAGCCTGGTAAAACTCATGTCGCCAAATCACTGTTGCTGCGTTGTGCGCCACTGCCTCTGGTTCCGTGGTTTGACGAAAGCGGCCCGGGGTTCTGCTCTGTCTGGGATTTTCAGGTCCATCTCTGAGGCACATGCTTCAATCTTTTGGACCACCTCTTCTACAATGTCTTCATCACGAAGTGCTGCTATGCGATCTTTGAGCACATTTGCGCATTCAAGTGCACCAAGGGCACTTGCTTTGGAGCTCTGCAGGCTCCGGCCACTGCCTCGCAGGGTTCGAACAGTGCTTGGCAACAGAGAAGACCGAAAAATGTTCTCCCTTTTCGGGCTTGGTTCCACAGTCCCCCAATCTTTGATCAGCTGTCCCCTCTGAGAATCTTCTTGTCATTTTTCAGCGAATTGAGTGTAGCCAGAAGAGTACTGTAAGAGAAACAGACGCGTTTGATTGCTGTGGCGTGGACGCACCATCTCGTCAGGCAAAGGCCTAGGATGTTAACCGCAACCTCATCACAACCGAAAAGCGACTCAAAAAGCTGTTTGCGCTTTGGCGATTCTCCAATTACAGTAGCAACACTCCGTACAAAGTTCAAAATATCGGCCTCAAGGCTCACTTCACAAGCAACTTCTTGAAGCACCAAGTCCAGCGCGTGGTTGTTACAGTGTACATACATTGACTGAGGGCACAATTCTTTGAGGCGAGCCTGCACTCCTGAAAAGCACCGGACATATTACTTGCTCCATCAAAGCAGTATGCTACAAGCACCGGCGTCAGTCAGTTTGGTTTGAAATGTTTTGGGGACAGAGACGCATTCGGAAGTGCATTTTCAGAAGTGCTGGGTACAAACTTGTCAAACTGTGCAGCCTTTCTGCTCAACCCGTAAATAAATCCATCGATCCGCAAATTTTATTTGAGTTCTTAAATGGTCTAGTGGTAAATCTTTTGCCAACCGTGTCAGAGGTTACGGGTTCTAATCCGCACTCGTATAGTTTTTTTTCTCTCATCAAAACTGAATATGTTCATCAGTGGTTACAGTCTATATCAAGCAGGGACGCGTTTGTGTGCATTTTATTTTGTGATTTCACCGGAATGAATAGAGAGTCTCAACAACGGATTGAAGCGTGCGTCCGAGTGAAGAATGCGCGAGCCACAAGAGAACACTGTATCCATGCAACTGATCGCCGCGGCAACGAGCGCTCATCTTGAGTTCAAAAACAACAAATTTTAGCGCTAGATCTCTTATTTAATAGCGAATTAAATGAGTGCTCTGCTAGTTAACTGGGGATGTTTTATTTATTTGTACTAGGTACATCCGTGCCTAAATGTTTCAAAAAGTGGTGGGTACAAAATGACTCATGACGAAATCGACACCTATGGCTACAAGGCGTTCGATTGGAATGTTCAGTCTCAAAAACACATCCTTGATGCAGGAGAAAAGAGTTTGTCCAGTGCTGTCCTGTGCATTATAAAATCCCAAAAATAAACAGTCAGACTCCAGGCTGCCGTCAACAAATTGCAAATTACACGAGAACTGCTCTGTTGTGCTCACGTCAGTAGTCCCATCAGATGTTAATCCATAAAATCTGGATTCCGATGAACGGGCGACAATATCCCTCTGAATAGCATGGGCAAACTGTTGGATAATTTCACTTTGTATGGTGTTGGACATCCAGTTGTCTCTTCTCATCACCAACTCTCGTTCTTTAGGGAGATTATAGGTGTGTTCCAACATCAGTTTGTAAAGGATTCCATCACGTGTGGTGTCACCCCTGAACGGGATCCCCTCGCTGCCCAGGAATCTGATGGATCTAAACAGTAGTTCCAAAACATGTCGAGCGTCCCCTGCTGTTCGGCAAGAGCATCAGACAGGAGGGCATTGATAGGCACATTACCCAAAGCAGCGTGTCTTTGAACTGAATCCATGTGTAACTTTGATCGTTCATGTTCCTTGAATTTTGCAGTGGCTTTACGCCAGTTTCCAAAGCCGCCTGACACGAATGGGTTGTCTGCCCTAAAACTGTCTGCATTGATAAGTTTTTTTTCTATTGCTTTCCGACAAGCAAAACACAAAACTCGATTGGTCTCAGTAACGGCACTTCGGCACTTCACGTAATGCAGCCACTTCCATTTGTTAAACCAAGCTGGTGTGAATGCACGATTGAAAGTTTCTGTTCCAAAATGTCTACTAGGAAGAACAAAGTTAAATGGCTTGAAAGGCTCCTCAAATGCAGCTAGCGTGCTAAATCCACCACCACAAGCGGTGGGCTCGTGAGGATTGTTGCCGTTACCGCAGGTCTTGGCGGTCTCTGAGGCAAAACTAGCAGGCCTACTAGGCGCTGGCGAAGAGCTGGTCTGTGTCGGGATGCTTTCCTGTATTCTCTGGTCTTCAGTCGTGCTCTTTTTAGAAGCTGGTGTACCAAAGAAATCCAAAATTCTTTTCTGTGCCATTATGATATCTAAATACCCTCACTGTTGCAACGTGACGTCAGTTGACATTAACAATGATGCTTTGCATTATTTTAATAATAATAATTATTTAGTTTTGCTCAAAACTTCCTCAAAACTTCTTAGGTTAATAACAACCAGGAGCATTTAAAAAAAAATGAATAGGTTTATTTATTTATTTTTTGCATCTGTCAGAGAGTGCCGTAATGTCTGCATTTTCCTACTTCCCACGGCCCTGGACCTGTATGACTTTTTCTCATGCGAAACTCAAAAGCAGAAAATGTAATGAATATCATGGGTGAATAAAAGGTTTCGGGGGGGGGGGGGGGGGTTGCGGTACCACAATACGACCGAAAAGGGCACTTTCGCGGGGCTCAAGCCCTAGACATACGGTGCGTGCCAATTCACATACTATCCGTCCTAAATAGTATTTGAAAATAGAATGACTACGTCTAGGGTGACCCGAAATCTAAGCTGTTGTCCCGAATACCGAATCCGGCCCTGATTGTCCCGAAAATTATACTAAAACAAAATCTTGATTAGGGGAGAGCCGGGACAGTTGAAACACTTTTAGGATAAACGCCGTTTTCTAAGATAAGGTTACAGATAGATTTTTGTTCTTTTTGTGATCAACAACTCACATATGTGTTCTCTTAGTATCATGTGTTATTCGGTACAAATATAGAATGATTTAAGTAAAAATTGACTTTGAACGGTAGTTGTGCTTTGTTTCAATCGTCCCGCATGAGCGGGAACACACGGGTGTGACGGATGAAACATTACAGTTTAAACGGCAACTATTCATCTAATGCTTGTTTTTATGAACAATACCTGACAAGTAACTTATGTACATATTGTTACGAAGATATTTTGTAATTTATTTAAATTTAAAGGTTCATATTAACCATTTTTGTTCTGTCGCCCAATAGACAATAGGCGATAATAAGCATAAGCGCATTTTGTGTAATCTCATTGGCTATTTTGACGAAGACAGACAAATCAGTTTACAATTCATTTTCTTACATTTCTTCCTTGAGTCATATTGAGTGTTTGCTAGTTGAATAGCCTGTTATTATGAACATAACAAAATTATGAACACTTGTTTCACCGTCCTGACAGCATCTCCTGCCAGTTAAACCTGTTTTGCACTTAAACTTAAAAACTCTGATAATGCACACTTCAGGGTGTGTTGCAGTACTAATACACCTGATGTATTATCTGTCATTACAATGGCACATGAAACAATAAATACAACTTGTCAGTCAAAAAAAAAGTACCGCATGAAAGAATTCACTTACCACACTCAAAAACAGTTTTCCGGCTCTTACTTTAAAACGGCAAGACATAAAGAAGAAATGTTTTCGCGGGTCTGGTCGGCAATGCGTGCTGTAGGCCTATGTGCTGACGAAATTTGACGTATATGATGTGAGTGGTTTTCAAGGAAATCTTAATGTTTCATCCGACCCGCGTTTCAATCGTCCCGGCTCTCCCCTAGTTATTGTCTGATAAAACATTAAAAACTGTCCATAAAAACGTGGAGGTTGAGTCGTGAAGAGAACGTGAGTTGCAGCAGCCGAAATCTCAGTGAATGAATGTGCAGGCAGCCAGTGTAAAGGAGAGAGTGATTTGTCGTGGCAAAAAATACTTCAGCAATGAACAATGACTACATATTAGATTACAACCCTCCCAATCCCCCGTCCAATCCCCCACCCCTGTCCCGAATTTATCGTAGTATGTTGAAATGACCATTCCAAAGATACCCGGATCTACTATTTCCGTTCAGAACCCTCGGAAGTTCAATCAGTCTACCATTGGTTCTGTGAGAGCAAGAGGGGTTTCACTTTATTTTGATGGTCCCTTTAACACATTCTGTTGACTATAAGTAAAGTTGCACCTACATGCCTACTAACTCCCATTAGAGTGTTAGTAGAGTATTAGTAGACTGTTAGGGTTTGGGTTATAGTTAATTTACATGTAGTTGGAAAGTTATTTATAGTCAGTAGAATATCTGTTGGAGGAGCATCACAGTAAAATGTAAGCAAATAAAAATCATACAGTCTACTAATACTCTAATGAGAGTTACTTGTAGTCCACAGAATGTTCAAAAGGGACCATCAAAATAAAGTGTTACCGCAAGAGGGTCTGGGTGAGCAAATGCCTCGTCAGAAGAGCCACGCTGGATGACAGAAGTCGTGCTCTCCACCAAAGACATCAGGATGTGCCTGCCCTGCTAGTGCGAGATATACTGGTCCCTTCACCAACCTGGAACAGGTCAACCCGGTGATGTGCAAAACTGCGTTACACTCCCACGACAGAATCCACCCAACGTTTCATGTTGTAACTCTTTCCCTCTTAAAAATGTAAGCTGGAGTGCCAAACCTCTGATGCACAAAATCGGAGTTGGACTGACAGTCTGAACTAAGTCTCTACGTAACAATTAGCTAATAAATAAGTTAAAATGTTAATTTCCACAATGTGCCGAAGCCATGTATTTTACTTCCAGCTGTCTGTTTTAATGAATCATTAGCTAATGGTTAGCAAATATGTCATTATGTTATGACTTGTCAATGCACATGACTATTAACTCATTATTGAGTAATATGTCATTATGGTTTTGACATCCACACTAAGTCCTTCTGAAAATACTTTTTTAGCTGTGAATAGCAAAAAAAAGCTATATGTATGTTATATGTCTGGGAAATCTAAAAGGACAGAGCATTAAACAGGGCTGTGCTTCCCAAAAGCCTGTCCGTCGACACTGCCTGCATTTAATCCATCAGATCAGTTTGGCAGAACGAAGGCAACATGTTTAATATTAATGAGCACAACAGCTTGACAGGTATTAGCGTGACAGAGTAAGCAGTTGAGATAAGATCTAGCTCAGATGCTAAGAGAAGCTAATACTGTTACATTTCGTATATTACAATATTACATCTTAATATTGGACTTATTTATTGCTAGTCTTTTTACTGAAACTCTGAATGGCCGTTAATGTCTCATGCACAACCATTACATATGATATTTTGTTTATTTTGATAATGTCCATTCATATGTAGTAGATGCCATTCTAAGAAACTGTTGTGTTGTGAAGAGAGGATGATGAGATTTATAATGCGTCCCCTACAATTATTAATAGTATAGAATCCTCTAACAAATTATCATATAGATACTATGATATTACAGCTGTTTGGTTATTATTATTATTATTTACATTACTACACATTTAAGAGGTGTGCATTATTATTTATATAATTGAATCCTAGTTTTCTTATGCATGGATTTATATTGCTTTATGTCAGTATTGTGAGCACATAATTTAATATTTGTCACATATACAAACTGAAGTTACATTTAATAATTTGCACAGGTTGTGCATATAGTTTTTTTATTTGCTGTATGTCAATTTTAACAGATCTATCCCCATACTATAGCTCCCTGCACACGACATGCAGGAAAAATAGTGCCTTTCGACGGGCTGAAATGCCATTTGTCTGAAAATCACAGATATGAACCAGTCAGGATTCAGGATTCGGAGAAAACAGGAGTTTTCCCCATAAGTGTTAGTGAACTAACGCAATGCTCGTTCCCAGTATCTCAGGGAACCAGGGTTACGCGTGTAACCATAAACGATATTGTAGTAATAGTTATAGTGAATTTGTGGTATTTTATTATACATATAAGCAAATTCAAATATATAAGCATGAAATCGTTTAAGATAAACCATTAACTATTAATGTACAAAAATACCTATGAAGACTTAAACAATTTGCGCAGATGTATTTTCTGTTAGAGAATTTTTCAGAACTGAGTAATGGCTGTGATGCTCCACAATCAACAAAAAAGAGTAAGTGTTAATCCAGGTTAATCTTTAATCAATGCACTGAAAGAAAAAAAGCTTCAGGGTCATCGGAAACTGCATTACAGGGACACTGCAAAATCAAAAGATCGGAGTACAAATTTTCCATATTTATTAGATACTCGTATCTGGTTGCTAAAGGATACAGTATGTACACACACACACACACACACACAGGAACACACACTCCCCCAACAAATGATCAGAGGCAAAACAGAGCATCAGTTACATTTGTAAGTTATCGTGACTACTAAGACTAAACGATTAAACACCCAAAGAAAAGAACAAAACATACACTGATCATTATGTCTGAACGAGACTTTTCTCCACCCTCTGGTATTTCTTGGTTTCCCTTTGAGTTTCGCACAAATAAACAGGCTGACTGTATTTTAATGTGAATTTGTGACTACACCATTAAACAGTGTGTGTCTGTGTGTTCACGTTCAAGCAGTAATTATAGCCTGACAGTGGCTGACAGCGTGACCTTTTGGGTCAGATCTGTGTGTGTGTGTGTGTGTGTGTGTGTGTGTGTGTGTTGGCCCTTTATGAACACAAAACGATGACTATTTCATGAGTGTGTAGGAAGCCACAATCAGCTGCTAGAACAATAAAAGAAAGTTTGTTAAGACAAACTTTGAATGTTGGCTTGACAAATCTTAAAAGTATGTGTACACTGATAAAATGATTTTGTGGTGAAGTAAATACTACCGGAAAAAAAACAATGTAATTTACATGAAAAAGTTAGTCCAGGCAAGAATTTAGAAAACTAAGTAAATTATATATTAGTACTCAATTTAAGCGTGTAGAAATGAAAGGGTAAATATCAACGTTATAAAATTAAGTAAAATTACTCAACTTTTCTGATTCTGGTGTTCCCATCATTCACTGGGTCTTGAATAACTAATGAAGTTGATTTTTCACTGTTTTCCAGCTGTATTTACACTGTTTCATCATTGCGTTTGTTGTTAGGATTAGTAACTTCCCAGATAGCATGGTGACATTGATACAATGTTGAGTTTTGATCTAAACCATCATTTTGGTTGAGATTGAGGTCACCCTGATTTTGCCAAGTAAGACATGGTCCTGGATCAACATATTTTCTGTTGATCCTGGATCAACATTCCTGTCCCAAAATGTAGTCCTTACCCAATCCCTACCCCTAAACCTAACCCTACCCATAACTTTTCCCTAAAATCAGAGGGTAATGATAGGTGAATGGCACTGATGTTTAAGTACTTCACCTTGGTTCTAAGCCTAAACTTGACATAAACTGTAAACTTGTCCCTCAAATCTGATTGGTTAATTGGAAAGTTGATCCAGGATCATGTGGTACTTGGTGAAATCACGTTCACCGGCTGGAGACAGTGACATTGAACTAACAGTGATTTGTAGTTGATGAGCACAAGATCATTCAGGCGTATATCTGCAGAACACTAGTGGGTGTTTCTCGATCAGTGGGGCGTTTTCAAACCACAATGGACATTTTCAACCGCTTTACCCGATTTGCTGTAATCCACTGTGGGCTTAGTTTAGGGGTGGGCCTTCGTGATTTTAGCAAGTCTGTTGAAAAATGGTTGAAAAACATTTACCTGTATTGTAGTTTGAAATTGGCCACTGATTGGTAAACGCCCATTTTGTCTTTGCATGTGCACTTTTCAGTAGTCTAATGCTTCCTCATTAGAGAGAAAACAAGTGCATCCTATACAGACCTCTTGTTTGTTGAATCACCTGACATACTTACACGACTTCTCTAGCAGAGTTTCAAACAATGGTGCATCTACCTTATTTCTCGGTTCCTTTGTTTTGCGTGCTTATTTGCGTTTGATTTGTGTTGTTACTCACTGTAATTAGATTACAAAGTTATTAAAGTGTTTCAATAAAGCATCTATTTTTTTACATTCTTAAAAAATGCATCTTGCTTTAGTAAAGTTTATTAGGAATTTCCTGAATAAAGTTATGTCATTTAACAGATTTCTTAAGGTGCAAGAGACATGAACATGAGCAAGAATATTAACATAGCCCATGTCTTGTATCGGTCAGTGTTTGCATGCAGAACACATTGCTCCTTTAGTAGGAGTGAAGGCAGATGAAGATGGACAATTAAAAAAGCACCCTCCTGATAATGCTGACATTGATCATACACTGAGTTGTTATCGACAGCATAATCACCTGACCTGGGACTTGATGATATCCTGTATCTTATCACTGCTTAATCAGGTAATCATTCATATTCCTGAATCTGTAATAAATTTGAGAAATAACTGATTTCCATTCAGTTTAGCTTGTTTCCACTGAAACACAATAACAAAAAAAACATCTAGTGTTTATTAAGAAAGTGACTGACTTGGCTATTTTGTGATATTTAAAGAGATTAGGGTCTACATAAGGTGAATCTGCAGCTTTAAAGGGATAGTTCAGCCTGAAATTAAAATTATGTCATCATTTATTTACCCTCAAGTTGTTCCAAACCTATATGAATGTCTTTCTTCTGCTGCACACAAAAGAAGATAGAGTGAAGGATGTTGGCAACCAGACAGTTGATGGTAGCCATTGACTTCCATGGTATTTATTTCCTACTATGGAAATCAATGGCCACCGTCAACTTTCTGGTTACCAACATTCTTTAAAATATCTTATTTTGTGTTCAAAAGAAGAAAGAAACTCATACCGGTTTGGAACAACTTGAGGGTGAGTAAATGATTACAGAATTTTCATTTCGGGTTGAACTATCTCTTTAAAGAAATTGTCATTGAAAAAACTAATATCTTTTTTATTCTACAAGATAAAAGTATTATTTGAATGCTGTAGTTTCACAGAAAATGAACTGAGAAATTGAATGGCTATAGCTCAGAGGTGTTTGTTCCTCTTCATGAAGAGTTTAGCTCCAGCACCTGGAAGTGTTCATTGATTAGATGACCTTGATTATCTGCCTCAGGTGTGTTTAATTAGGGCTGGAGATAAAGCCGACACCCCTGCTAGCACTTTCTTTTGATATTAAAGCATTCATAGAAATAAATAAACAGAATTTTACGATACTATAATCGTAGTTAGAATATTTTGTTTTCAGTGACTTAAAAAAAAAGTGAATCATATTGTGTTTAGTATATTAACATTATTGAATGTGACTGTATGTATGACAACTGATTTGACTCGTTCTTGAGTAACATCATGCTTTCTTTTTTCAGATTTCAGAGAACCCAAAGGAAAAGAGGCAGTAGTCTGATGCAAGACAGATTTTTATAAACCTGAACCACTGGACCTGTAGTTATGATGACATCAGACTTCTGAAGCCAATTTTATTTTTAAAGGTTGAAATGCTTTTGTCCTATTTCTCCCCCTTTCTTTTAAAAAAAAATGATATTTTAATATATTTGTTGTCATTGATTGAATAAAATAAATTGACTCGACTGCTGGAAAGGTGTCATTTATATTTTAAAAGGTTTTCGACAAATTTTGAAATGGTCAGGAATTTGTTGACGCACCATTGAAGTGTGATTGAAATATTAATGTTGTTTCAACATTAATTGGTACATCAGATGGCAACATTGTTTGACATTCCTTTTCAGTCTTTCAACAAAATGTATTTAGAATCAACATCACATTGTAACATTGATCAAACCATATTATCAAAGATTATTTTTTGTTAATTTCAGTGTTAATTCAACAGCAGTGATGTAGATTCAACATCATAGTAACGTTGATTCAACAATATTACCATTGATTATTTTTGTTAATTTCAATATTGATTCAACAGCAGTGATGTATAATCAATCATAGTGTAACGTTGATTTAATAGCATTACCATTGATTTTTGGTTGAATTTCCAAAATTATTTCAACATTAACTGAGGGTGCAAGAGTGATGTTGATAAAATATCACTTTGTAATGTTGAATCAATACTATTACCATTGATTTTTGGTTGAATTTCCAACATTATTTCAACATTAACTGAGGGTGCAAGAGTGATGTTGATAAAATATCACTTTGTAAAGTTGAATCAATACTATTACCATTGATTTTTGGTTGAATTCCCAACATTATTTCAACATTAACTGAGGATGCAAGAGTGATATTAAAGCAACATTACTTTGTAACGTTAATTCAATGCAATTAGCGTTGACGCATCAACACTGAGTCAACATTGTTTCAATGATTACATGCTATCTGGGTTGCCATTTTGTGACATCTGGAGTTCATTTTCTACTCAAAATGACCAGTGTTGGGCAGTAACGCGTTAGAAGTAATGCGTTACTGTAATCCGATTACTTTTTTCAAGTAACGAGTAAAGTAAGGGATTACAGTTGCAAAAAAAGTAATTAGATTATAGTTACTTCTCCGTAAGCCGGCTGCGTTACTGCAGTACTTGACCGTGATTTTGTTTCGTAACACTGTCTCGTGAGTGACGTGAGTCGTGAGTGACAATGATGACGTATCAGCGCCGCGACGTCAGTGGTAACTGTAAACACCGACATGTGTAGTGTTGAACGAGACAACATGGAGCGCGGAAGAGAGCAAGACCATTCAGCGTTTAATACTTGGAAGTACCGACATTACTTTGAGTTTGACTCGGTTAAAGGTGACAAAAACATCAGCGTCCGCTGTACACTCTGCGTGGGAAGAAAACTTTTATCTACCGCGAAAAATTCGACCTCAAATCTGAGCAAGCACCTAGCAAGCCAGCACAGGAATGTTAAACTTTCTGAAAATAACCCTGGACCGCCAACTGACATGACCGCTGCGGCTACATCCAATTCCACCGGGCGAACCTCCGACGGCCCCTCTCCTGCTAAACAGGTGAAAATAGACTTAAAAGTGACAGGACTCAGTGCCGCTGAACTGAATAAGCTCGTCGCCGGCTATATTGTCGAGGACATGCTGCCAATTTCCACTGTTGACTCTGAATCATTCCGACGCATCGTAGAAAAAATACCGACCAAACACTTTACTATTAAAAAATGTAAATGTTACTTATTTTGAATACAGTCAGGAGATACTTTCATTTTAATTACTTTATTGCTGTATTTTATTTAGGCCTACATCTATTCGAATGAAGGGTTTAAAAAAAGTTTTTATTTTATATGCTGGAATATGCAGAAATTTAAATATTGAAACTAATAAAACAAGTTTTAAAAAAGAGAATGTTTCATTTGATTCAATTTTAGATGATGGAATATGCAGAAAGGATAGAATTAGAATGAAAGGTCTATTGCTTTATAGTGTATTCAGGTCGTGCATCATGTTTTTGAAAAGTAACTTAGTAAAGTAACTAGTAAAGTAACTAATTACTTTTGAAAATGAGTAATCAGTAAAGTAACTGGATTACTTTCTTGGAGAAGTAATCAGTAATCAGTAACTAATTACTATTTCCAAGTAACTTGACCAACACTGAAAATGACACATTCAAACACAAAACGATCCATCAAATGTTACCGTCATTGTGTATTGTGTACCAAGTATTGAGCTCTGCGTTCACAATACAATTGCTCAGATTAACAGATGTATTAGTTGCTGAAATATTTTTAAGTAAAGCATATACTTTTAAAGTGTGGTTTAATTTAATGTTACATTGAAATGTATTGCAAAGGAAACTTCAAATCTTCAACTAAATCGATATGACTTAACCTTAAACTAGCCAAGTTAAAATTACTTATTTTCTTTGTTACTTTCACTTAACTCAATTTAGTAGAGATTACTTAATTCCATATGTAAAATTTACTTAAAAATAGTCATGCAAAAACTTGCCTAAGAAAAATTTAGTAAATTTTACTTATTGTTTTTTTCAGTGTAGGCCTTGAAGAAAGACAAACAGATGCTTTTGATTGTAACTATCAACATGTTTTATGGTTTATAGTGTAGTTCATTCAGAGAGGGATGCAGATCACAGACTGATTTCTTACTTCCATGTCATCTCATGCGCAGAAGTCCTCCCAAAATATAAACCAATTAACTGCACTTCATTTTTCCACTATCCATAGGAAATGATTGGTATTGACAGATGAAGTATTGGACGTGACAGCGCATAAAGACGCCTGATTTATTGCATTACACGGTGATTCCCTCAAGCCATCAGCTGTGCGACTGTACGAGAGTTCGTCGAGATTTTGAAATGATGTGAGCTGTAGATAATAAATTCAGTGAGGCTTAGAGGAATGATGTTTGCTTTAAGAATAAGATTGTGCTCGCCCATCAGTTCCCGGACCATTATATGCCTCAGTGTATTAAGGCTCCTTCAGGAGGTCTTCAAAAGAGAGAGAGTGACGCAACACGTCATGTTAGTTGGCACAGGAAAGCAAACAAGTCAAAGCTCGAGTGTGTTACTGACGTACTCCACACACACAAGAAAGTACCAAAAGTAAGACGACTATGTTCATGATGTTGTACCATTTACTGAATATGCAGTACAAAGCCCATTCTATAAAAGCATAAGAAACTGTATACGTCATGATAAATTATTATCCTACCCCTAGTGAAAGAAACCTATACTAAAATGCATTTAAATTACATTTATTTCTTACTAAGTATACTACTACAGATCCATATAAATACATATTTGCTGACATATTGCTTGAGACTTACTGATAGAAATATAATAATTAAACTTTATTTGTAGTTCTTCTTTATTGCACAATGCACATTTCTTAATATTAAGCCAAAAATGTGTTTATTAGTAAGTATATGATCCCTGTATTAAATATTTAAATGCAAGTACACTTGCAATAGTTCCACTTTAGCACAATCAAATACACTTCAGTATATCTTTAGTTGAACTTTAGCACTGTTTCTGAATTACTAAAGTATAAAATTAGTTGTTCCAATTTAGCAGACTTTAAGTATACAAATTTATTATACCAAAGTACAATTGCAGGGTTTTTATATTTAGTATAAATATGTAAATGTATTTGTAGTATACTTAGCATAAAATGTATTTGAAAAACATTTCACTAGGGACTGGGTTGTGAAACTGTGGATTATGTTCATAGTTACTAGCCTGGCTCCGCCCTCCTATGCACTTCCGCTCAATTTCATTTTCCTTCAGTACTGCGCTGTAGACTTTGGTTCCCTTTCGAGAGGTCTCTCCTATTGCGTAAGTAGCTTACGCTATGGGAAAACTCCTTTTCTCGAGAATATTGAAGTCTTTATGTAAAACGCATTGCAGCTGCACAGCTGACAGCAATGAACGAAGGAACTCGGTCATTGGCTGTGCTGCGGCAACTTGCTCGAATCAATGACGGGGCGACTCTGAATGCGCAACCAATGAGCGCGCTTCGCGCCCGCGCGCGTCAGAGCCCGCCAAGATGGGCGTGGCCAAGCTATATATTGGGCGCCCCGTCATGAGAGTTCTTTAGATTTAATCTCCTTCAGCGAACACCTTCTTCGCTGGATCCTCCGGATTATTGGAAGCCTTCGCCGCCGTGGAAAAGCATACCAGCGGGATTGCTACGAGGACGTCGGCACCTTCAGCCGCCTTCAAGCACCTCCTACTGAGCCATCCGGCGCGCCATATACGCAAGTATTTTACATCTGTCCGCCCCGCGACATTTGTGAAAGAGCAATTTTCCAATAAGGCGTTGTTTCAAATGCCTTCCTGCGCGTCGTGCAGAGACCTTCTCCCGGACGGGGATCGTCACATCATCTGCGCTCGCTGCCTGGGCCGTGACCACGCAGAAGCTGCATTGACCAAGGGCGGATGCCCGGAATGTGATGACCTGGGTCTCTCCGCACTACGGGCTCGCCTCGCCGCTTTCGCCGTGAGCGAGCCCATCGCCACCCCTCTGTTTGAGCCGCGCACTAAGAAAAAGCGCCGCTCACAGAGGCTTCCTGAACCTGAGCTCAGTGACGTCACGCCGAGCCAGTCTCCGCGTGCTTCACCGCCGCTCTTGCCTTTCCCACCACCGGTTCAGTTCACCCAGCCGGACCCACACCCCTCTAGCAGAGCGGTGGGCCTTGTGACTTTCGGCGCGTCCGAGGACGACGGGGGAATGGACGACAGCTTGTCCATCGACGCTGCATCGGACGACTGGCCGGGCTCCACTCTCGACCCCCGCCCCGTCGACGCTAGCTAGCACGAGCGGGGGCTCCACTATGGATACTGAGATTATCCGTGTCCTCTCTAAGGCCGTGGAAGACCTCGGGCTCGATTGGTCTTCTCCCGAAGAACCAACCCGAAGCCGACTAGATGAGTGGTTTCTGCAGGGGCGCCAGCAGGCCCCTCGGCAAAGGCCTTCTCCCTTCTTCCCGGAAGTTCACGACGAACTCACCAAGTCGTGGAAAGCCCCCCACTCTGCGCGCCTAAAGCCTTCTTTTTCTTCTTCGCTCTCCTCAGTGGACGGCGCGAAGGAAAGAGGCTACGAGGGAACGCCGCCCCTCGAGGAGGCCGTGGCCAATCATCTCTGCCCGCCCTCCACCACCGGATGGAAAGCCAAAGCTTCCCACCCCTCGAAGCCCTGCCGCACTACCTCTGCTCTCGCCGGTCGCGCCTACGCTGCCACCGGCCAAGCTCCATCAGCGCTTCACTCAATGGCGGTACTTCAAGTGTTCCAAGCCAAGCTTCTCCGCTCTATGGACGAGTCTGGCCCCGAACCCGAAGCCTTCAGGGACTTACGCAGCGCGACTGATATAGCTCTGCGAGCCACGAAGGCCACCGCCCAGTCCATCGGCCGTGCTATGGCTAATTTGACTGTTCTCGAGCGCCATCTGTGGCTGACTCTGACTGAAATGAAGGACGCGGATAAGGCGCCATTTCTCGATGCGCCTATCTCCACCAGCGGGCTGTTTGGACCGGCGGTTAAAGGTTTCGCCGAACGCTTCACTGAGGCCCAGAACGCTTCACAAGCTATGCGTCATTTCCTGCCAAAGCGCTCCAGCTCATCGCAGAGCAGACAGAGACCGCCACAGCCGCAGCAGGCTAGAACAGCTCCCACCGCCTCTCAGCCCGCGCCTCAGGCTGACGCTCGACGCCGCTCACGCTCTCACAACCGCAAGCCGCCTCCTGAGCGACGGGGTCCTCGGCCCAAGATTGTGCTGAACCATGAGCCTCGAAAGCCGTCCTAGCCACAGAAATGAGAAGAGAGAGTGCGTGTCTCGCAAAAGCCGGACCACTCTCTCTGCAAAAGCTCAAACATTACCCAGTCCCCTTACAGGCGGCTGGATATGTCCATACAGCAGTCAATGGGCCAGTCACAGAGCTCGCTCACCTGCAAACAAACGCCGTTTTTACGGCGACGCACAGAAAACACAAAAAGAGTCTTTTTCTGCCTGCATCACTAAGGGTTCACATGTCCACAAAGTGTGCATTCCCAGATACTGTCAAAACAGTGCCAAATTCATTCCCAGCTCAGGCTGCGCTTCCCATGAATGTAGATCACGTGCCTACGGTCATGTACGCACCACTACACACAAGCACTGTTCACACAGTTATAAATTCATCCCCAGTAAAAGCGGGAAACATTATAAAAGTGACGCGTGTGCCTACCACTGTTTATGCACCCCCACTTATAAACACTGCCCTTACAGTGTCAAACAAAACCTCAGCTCAGGCTGCGAGTTTTACAAACACAGCGCGCGCTGTTGTAATCACACACGCGCCCATTCACTCAGCTGCTCAGCGTGCGCCCGCGCCTCTGAGAGCTACGAGCTCAGGCGATTCGCTAGCCGGGTCCCTACGTCACAGCGGCCCGCCCCTAGCCTGTATTCAGCCCATATCTGTACACGCAGCGGCATGGGAAAACATTCCAGATATGCCGAAATGGGTATTGAATATAGTAAAGCACGGATACTCACTCCAGTTCGCTCGCAGACCACCACGTTTTACGACTGTGGTCGAGACGAAAGTGAGAAAAGAGTGTTCACATGTTCTACGCACCGAGGTGCGCAAACTAATAGAAAAGGGCGCTGTGGAAACTGTTTCCCCCTCTCTGAGCGGGACAGGTTTTTACAGCCGCTATTTTCTCGTCCCGAAAAAGGATGGCGGTCTCCGCCCCATCCTAGATCTCAGACACCTGAACAAAGCACTAATGATTCGCTCGTTCAGAATGTTAACAACCAAGCATATCCTCGCGCAAGTGCGCCCAGGAGATTGGTTTCTCTCAGTGGATCTGAAAGATGCTTACTTTCACATTCCAATAGCGCCTCATCACAGGCCGTTTCTGAGATTCGCTTTCGAGGGACAGTCATACCAGTACACAGTACTCCCGTTCGGCCTGTCCCTGGCTCCCCGTACATTCACGAAATGTATGGATGCAGCACTTTCCCCCCTAAGACGAAGGGGAGTGCGAATACTGAATTATCTCGACGATTGGCTGGTTCTAGCACAATCAGAGAGTCAGCTAATAACACACAGATCTTGGATTATCAGCCATTTAGAATGCCTGGGTCTAAGAATCAATTTTGCAAAAAGCATACTATCTCCCAGCCAGAGAATTTCTTTCCTGGGAATAGTTCTAGACTCGATGCAAATGACAGCGCGTCTCTCATCGGAGCGCGCGCTCACCATCCGGCGCCTTGCAACATCATTCAGAGCGGGCGTGCGCGCCCCCGTCAAACGGTTTCAGAGGATGCTCGGTCTCATGGCCTCAGCATCGGCCGTACTCCAGCTAGGATTGTTGCATATGCGCCCTCTCCAACGCTGGCTCAAGAGCCGCGTCCCTACTCACGCGTGGCGTTCGGGACACTTTTTAATCAGAGCGAACCACTGCTGTATAAAAGCCCTGACGCACTGGAAAGCCGCTGACTGGTACCAGTCAGGCGTGAGTCTGGGTGTGAACACAAGGAGAAAGATGATAACAACAGATGCCTCCAAAATAGGTTGGGGGGCCCTTTACGAGGGCAGGCCTGTCTCCGGCTTTTGGTCAAACCCGGAGAAGCGCCTACACATAAACTGTCTGGAAATGAAAGCGGTCGCTTTGGCTCTCAGAGCCCTGCTCCCACATCTAAAAAACGAACACGTCCTGGTCCGAACGGACAACATGACGGTAGTGTCGTACATAAATCGCCAGGGTGGACTCAGGTCGAGCTCCATGCATTCAATGGCCAGGAGACTCATTTTATGGTCCCAGCACAACTTGCGCTCGCTGAGAGCAGCGCATGTGCCAGGCGCCCTGAACCAGGGGGCAGACATGCTATCCAGAGACAAGATTCTCCCAGGAGAATGGGCTCTCAACCCTCTGACGATTCAGTGGTTATGGAAAACCTTTGGCAAAGCGGAGATCGACCTCTTCGCCTCCAAGGAGAACGCGCACTGCTCTCTTTTCTTCACGAAAAGCACGGACGCGCTCGCCCAGAGCTGGCCGAGCCGCCCCTTATATGCCTTTCCCCCGATCGCGATGCTGCCACAGGTCATCAGTCGGGTCAGAGAGGAGGGAAACGCAGTGCTGCTGATAGCCCCACTCTGGAAGAACCAAACATGGTTTCCAGATCTGATGCAAATGCAATCTGCACCACGGCCGATTCCACTGAGGCCAGACCTCCTCAGTCAGGCCAGCGGGATGATATTTCATCCCCGCCCCGATCTGTGGGCCCTTCATGCATGGCCCCTCAACGGGTTCCCAGGAACCTCGCGAGCGGAGCACTAAAAAACATCGCTGAGGCGCGGGCGCCCTCCACGAGACGCTTATATGCCCAGAAATGGAAAGTGTTCAGTGACTGGTGTAATACCAAGGGCCTGAACCCTGTAACATGCGAGATTACGAGTGTACTCGTTTTCCTACAAGGGCTTCTGGAGGCGGGCCGCACCCCCTCCACGCTAAAAGTATATGTGGCTGCCATCACAGCGTCACACGACCTTGTAATGGAACGTCCATTGGGAACAACTGTTTGTATGCTTTGGCGGCCGTACGAAAGGTTCCGCCGTTTCAAAGCAGAGAATCTCTCACTGGATAGTCGAAGCTATAGCGCTGGCTTATGAAGCTAAGGGACTTCAATGCCCCTGGGGAGTCAAAGCACACTCCACCAGGAGTGTGGCTTCTTCCTGGGCATGGTCGAGCGGGATACCGATCGAGGATATTTGTGCGGCGACAGGCTGGGCCTCACCGTCCACATTTATCAGATTCTACAACCTACAGGTCCCGACATTGCATTCCAATGTGCTATCAGCATAATGCTAGTTGAACTGCGAGTTCGTATCTAGATTATGTATGTGCTTGCGCCTTCTAGCCGCTCTGTATTTTTTCCCACATATAAAGCTCGCCTCTGCCGGCTAGTTGGATGATAACTTTGCTTTTTAGCTCAGGCACCTGCCTCTGGCTATCATAAGGCGAAGTTCAGCACACACGGCGTTTTGCATGGTGTTCCCATAGCGTAAGCTACTTACGCAATAGGAGAGACCTCTCGAAAGGGAACGACTCGGTTACTAACGTAACCTCGGTTCCCTGAGAGGAGGGAACGAGTATTGCGTAAGCTGCCGTGCTTGTGCTTGGTTAGTTCGCTTCAGTCGTTTTAACCTAAAGAACTCTCATGACGGGCCGCCCAATATATAGCTTGGCCACGCCCATCTTGGCGGGCTCTGACGCGCGCAGGCACGAAGCGCGCTCATTGGTCGCGCATTCAGAGTCGCCCCGTCATTGGTTCGAGCAAGTTGCCGCAGCACAGCCAATGACCGAGTTCCTTCGTTCATTGCTGTCAGCTGTGCAGCTGCAATGCGTTTTACATAAAGACTTCAATATTCTCGAGAAAAGGAGTTTTCCCATAGCGTAAGCTACTTACGCAATACTCGTTCCCTCCTCTCAGGGAACCGAGGTTACGTTAGTAACCGAGTCGTTTTCTCCGATCAATTTTTTACCGGGCCAATCAGCGAACAGATGGAGTGGCTGAGAACGATGACGTTGATTTTGACTCGTGCGTTATTTTGAACTGTAGTTCAAAATAAGAAAGATGCGAGCGAAGCCATTCGGTCCGTTGTGGCAACGCTGCCGAATATCAAGAAGTTAAAGCCGGAGCAAGAACAATCTTTGCTTAGTTTTGTTGTTATGGCCATCCTCCTACGGCGTTCGGGAAAAGACATAGGCCTATGTCACGACCAAACGTTAGCGATTGGTTATGGCAGATAGAGTGACTCTGGGCAGATCCAATAGTTTTAGACTTCAATAGAATACCCGCCTACAAGGAAGTTAACGCTTGTCAATGGAGCGGTGCTAGACTCTCTGTACAAATGAAATGTACGAGAGTCTGGTAGAACCAGGCTACATAGTTACTGTAATGTGATGAAGAAAGAAGATCCTGCAGCATTTATGTGCAAAAGACATTTCGATTGATATTTTAATATCAAATGCAATAACATTCTGAAAAAGTGAGACTTACTTTAGGTTTCCAGAAGAAGTGCTCGTCTTTTCTTTTTTGTGTTGTATAATCGAGTGAAACGATTCCCGAACAAGAACAAATGTGGGCGGGGCTTGATTGTGTCTGTGTGGAATTGATTGGATGGTTGTGGTTTGCTATTGGCTGATCTGATGTGAGTGACAGGTTGTCCCGCCCTCGTCATCAGAGAAGAGATGCTGCAAGAGGAAGTTATTCTGATTCAACATGAATTTAAAAACAATTATGTGCATTGATATATCATTTCTAATAAACACTGCAATATTCCATAAAAAAAAAAAAACATTAATTGTGTATTTTAAATAATTTACTTTAAAGAAATGTAGCAAGTCAAGATATTTGTTTTTTAGCTCGGAAAGTATGAATATGGCAGTTATCCATTACATATCAAAGTGCCATGCTATAGGCCTACTCTTGGCACCTACCTTTACTATTTTTTTGTTTGTTTGTTTGTTTTGTTTTTGTTTTTATATTATTTGAAACATTATGCAACAATAAAAGGTAGTATGAAACTAAAAAAAAAACAGTTTTATGAATGAACGGAGTCTCGATAGCATCATACTGCCCCCCTCAGGGGCAAACCTGCACTGCACGCGTGACGTCACAGTCCCGAGCGCCTATAAAACACACGCGCGCGAGTCTCACGCTTCACTCACTGACCTCGACCTGAACGGGTCACACACACACACACACACACACACACACACCAGAGGAGCATCTTCAGGTTCCAGCATCTACAGGTATTCTGATAAACCATCGGCTGCAGGTAAGACCAGGATGAAGACACTTTATTTGTACTTTTCTCTCATCTATACAGATGCATGATCATATTCATACAAACACTCTTAAAAAAAAGGTTCCAGAACTGGGGAGGTTTTGCAGTGATCCCTTAGTTCTTAAAAGAACATGTTTTCTTAGTGTGGAAAACACTTTAATGGTCTAAAGAAAATATTTCCATTATAAAGAACCCTAGTGGAAAGATTCCATGGAAGCTCATGGAACCAGTAAAGAATCTTCATTTCTAAGAGTGTATTGTAGGTATTGACATGGTATTCCAGTACTCTTTGAGTTAGAATTGTTACTTCACCGTAAAACATGTTCAGTTCACTTACTTCATTTTTTTTTTTTTTTTTTTTTGTAAATCGCTTGCCTTAAAATTATTAAGTAAATAAACTTGCATTTTTTGATTAACCCATTTGTGCCCACATTTCTCTGAATGGTTTCATGCATATATTCGTGTTAATAGTGTGAACATGTTCTACATTTATTTTCCCCAGGTTTTTTTCTTCTTCTTTTTTCTTGAAAATCGTATTTGATTGTGCAGCAACTACAGTTGCCGATGGGCTAAGAAGTTTATTAACTTGATCATTTTAATGCAACAGGTTTCTTCAATTTTTTTAAGTTAAGTCAACTGATGAGGTTTCACAGTGTTGTTATGAGTATGTTACATGCCTGTGTGTTGGTGTGTTTGTGAGCAGGACAGGGTTTGTCATGAGGGCGGTGTGTGTGATCCTCTTGGCCTATCTGACGGTCCTCCAGTGCCAGGATCTGCCGGGCGAGAGTGACCCGTCTCTGGATGAACTCTTCCAGCGCGCCGAAACGCTCCTCATCCGCTCAATCCTCACTCAGATGGAGGACGAGAACAACGACAACGGTGCATTCACTCTCACTGTCAGAACAAAAATACATATGTAGATACTTTCAATTTAAAAATCTGTCACTGGGACGGTACCCTTTCAAAAGGTACTAATATGTATATTGGTACCAATTTGTACCTTTTAGATACTAATATGCACACTTTAGGTACCAAGATGTACCATTTAATAGTGTATCAGCAGTGACAGCTTTTGTACCTTTTTTCTGATAGTGAAAATAGCAGATAAACGAATAAACAAAGTGATAAAGCGACTGCGACATATGACACTTCATAGAGATCGACCGAAGATGTATCCTTTTAATCATAGCCTAGATTGCTTTTGTATGTTTGAATGTCGGATTATTTTTAATTATTGTTTTGTTTTGCTTTTTGCCACGGTAATAACTTCACTAAACCACTTTTCCAAAAATATAACATTGAATTTATTTTTTTTACATTTATTATTAACAAAGGCAATAATAATAAAAATTTACAATCAACTTGGATTTTTATGTAATCTCAGTTTAAATTAAAATGACTTCAGAAATGAGTTGAATCTTGAATAACTTATAACAAAAGTATAACTTATTTTGATGAGTAAAAGCAATGTAAAAACATACGTTGTCATAACTTATTTATCATATAATTTTGACACAGTAATAATAATAATGCTTATTATTATTAAATTTATATTTATAAACTATATTCTCTAAAGAACACACTAAATGGTGTTGTTTATTGTTCAACCCAAAATTAAAGTAAAACCAATAAAGCAAACAGTGATTCATCTGTTTATTACATGTAACAAATCGGCAATAAATACAGTTTATGCGTTTTTGGTAGCACTTTATCAGTGTCCTTGTAACACACGTTACATGTACTTAGTAATAACAGTAAATTATGCATAATTACATACCAAACCAAACCCTTATTCTAAACTTACACATATATAGTAACCTAATAGTACTTAAATGCATAATTACACTGTGACAAAAACACCTTAAAATAAAGTGTAACCTAAAGTTTGTGCATTTTTTGGTAACGCTTTAATTTACAGTTTCCTTGTAACATACACTTACTTAACAGTAAATGATGTATAATTACATGCAACACACCATAAACCAAACCATATTCTTAACCCTATAAGTACATGTTAATTGTTATTACTCAGTACTTAAATTTATAGTTGTACTGTAACAAGGACATGTTAAAATAAAGGTGTCTGTTACAGTGTAATTATACATTTAAGTACTGAGTAATAATAATTAACTACATGTACTTACTATAGGCTTAGTTTAGGGGTTAAATTAGGGTAAATTACATGTAGTTATGTATAATTTATAGTTATTACTAAGTGCATGTAACATGTGTAACAAGAACACTCTATAATGAAGCGTTACCAAATAAAGTGTAACACTTTCCCCTTTTTTAATTTTGGGGAATGCATGTATAATCACAAGTAAAACGAAAAATAACCTGACATTTCTACAGTGTCATTTTCTCCATATTTATTTATCATCCTCGAGAAAGACTATCAGAATGTTTCTAAAGTTTCAAAGTAGGCTTACAAAACACTGTAAAATAAAGCGTTACCAAATAAAGTGTAACACTTTTCCTTTTTTTTGGGGGGGGGGGGGGGGGTGCATTTATAATCAGAAGTGAAACACAACATACGCACAAAGTTGCACATTTGTTGCGTCCTGACCTGACATTTTACAGTGTATTTTCTCCATATTTATTTATCATCCTCGAGAAAGACGATCAGAACTGTTTCGAAAGTTTTACACACGTGCGTAAATCCCTGTCCCTCTCCAGGAGAGCAGCTCGAGTCCCCGACAGACTGGATGGAGAAGAGGCAACACCCGGGAAAGCGTCAGCATCCCGGGAAGCGCGAGGACTACGCGGACTACGAAGATGACGCTCCAGTTTTCCAGAAGAGACAGCATCCCGGGAAGCGCGAGGACGAGGAGAGCGCGAGGCTGAGACGACAGCATCCCGGGAAAAGACTATCCCTGGATGAGCCGATGATCCTGGAGGAACCGAGCGTGCAGACCGAGCTCTCCAAGCGACAGCATCCCGGGAAACGGTACCTGATGCTGCTCCACAAGCGACAGCATCCCGGCCGGCGCGAGCTAAAGCACGACGGAGACTTTTCGGAGCTGGAGAAGCGTCAGCATCCCGGGAAGAGACTGTGTGAGGACTGGGATGAGCCGGGATGCGGGCAAGCTAGAATCCTACTCGAGCTGCTGGATAACGCCAACAAAAGTCGCGCTGAGGAGAAGCGACAGCATCCCGGGAAACGGTTCGCGTTAGAGGCCGATCTGACGGAACAAGAGTAACTGTGTGAAGAAGCGATGCTGAAAGGTTGTTAAAACGGATGAATAAGTGTGTGTGCGTTGCTTTCCCACAGCATCCGATTCATGGAAAACGCACCATGTGTTTTACTGCGTTTCTCATTCAGCCTGATCTCATGAAAATGCGTATCTCTAGCACGAATTGTATTTAACGTGCAATTTATAGGCAAAAAAGAGCTTTTACGTGCATATGATACGCATTGTAAACCCCTTGGTTAGGATTAGTGGTGTGGAGTGCACGTGCGTATTACACGCCATAAAGTACGTATCATATGCACGCGAAAACTGCGTATCATATGGACGTAAAAACTTTTCATTTTTTTTTTTTGCGTATAAATTGCACGGTAAATACAATTCGTGCTATAGATACGCACTTTCATGAGATCAGGCTGGTTAAAACGGATGGAGACGTGTGTGCGCGTTGCTTTCCACCGCATCCGATTCTTGGAAAGCGCATCATGTGTTTTACTGCGTTTCTCATTTCGTTAAAGTAAAGGGGTGTTTTCGAAGGAAAAAAAATACAATATCGCATTTAACTGCGTCCTGGTGCATCGTTGTTCGTTTCTTCACCGATGTGCGCGTGAATCCGCTGTGCGCGCGACACCTTCAATGTAACACTTTGTTTTTCTTTTGTCTCTAACTAATTGTTCTTAATTGGCCGAACTAGATCCCAATTTGTCTTGCACTAGGTCTATTTTGAGAATTATTTCTCTAATGCATGTGATCAGAAAACACCTCCAAAGACATTCCAGTGTAAATCTAATTTAATTTGGTTCGCAAAACAATGAAACGGGTTACCGAGATATTTTTCTACAGTAGGCTTTAACTTGCATGACCTGACCTGTACATTTTCATGATTTATTTTTGTTCTATATTGATAAAGAGCATATGACAATGATGTTGTACAATAAAATGCTTTCGAATTGCGAATGTCTGTTTATTGGGTTTGAGCGTTAATACAATCACGAGGAAAAACACAGAGCGTTGTGCGCGTGCGAGAGCGCGTCGATTCCTCTGTCGCATCGCATTAGACCATGAAGGATTTTAACAAAGTCATGAGACGAGAAAGAGATTCGATTTACTGAGACAATCCTTTAATCGGGGCATGTTGTCACAGTCAGTTTTTACATTTTTTTAACTCCTTTAAAATGGCTTTTTGGGTCACTTAGCCTATATACCTGAATATTTAAAGGAAGCGATACAGATATCAAGACATTGATGTCAATATAATGTCTTGAGACAATATAATATACAATATAATGTCTATATAGACATTCCTTGAAAACAATATAAGCTGAAGAAGGCAGTGTATTTTAAGGTTACTCTCTCATAAATAAAGGTACTTTATTGGTACTATTGGTTCATTGCAGAACCTTTACAATCCATGGGATCTTTCCATTGCACAGAAGGTTCTTTAGATTATTAAAATAAATGGATATTTTAAGAACTGATCACTGAAAGGTTCCTCTAATGCTTCTTCTACGGCATCATCACCCCTTTTGGAACCTTTCATTGGTTATTAATGCAAATAAAGAGACACATTTATGATACAGCATGGAAAAGGTAAAGAACCTGATGTGTTTGGAAGTAATATCCTTGTTCTGAGAACATAAGCTTTCGGATCAAATATACATTTCGTTCATAGTGAATTAAGTCTTGTTTAAAGTTATGCCAGTGTGTTTTTATTGTGTTCACTTCTTTACCCATTAGATATCACTAAAGGAAGCAGTAACACTTTACAATAAGGTTCCTTAGTTAACACGAACTAAGAATGAACAATACTTCTACAGCATTTATTATATATTAATTTCAACATTTACTAATAAATTATCAAAATCAAAGGTACTTGTTAACATTGGTTAATGCACTGTGAACTAACATGAACAAATAATGAACTGCTGTATTTTTATTAACTAACATTAACAAAGATTAATAAATACTGTAACAAATGTATTGTTCATATTAGTAAATACATTATAATGAACCTTATTGTAAAGTGTTAAGAAGATCGGAGGACAGAATTCACAAGAAATATTCTTATTTCAGACACTTTTGATCTGTGTGTTTGAAATCATCATCCTTGTCCTGAGAACATACGCTTTCGGAAGAAATCTTCAGTTTATAGTGAACTATAGGCTATAAAATATGCAGTGTGTTTTTCTTGTGTTCACTTCTTTACCCAACAGATATCCCTGAAGGAAGCTTAGTTGGGAAGGCAGAATTCACAAGATATATTCATATTTCAGACACTTTTGATCTGTGTGTTTGAAAGCATCATCAGTGTATATGAATGTGCCGCAAGACATCAGGTCTTCATGACTCGGTCTTCAAGGGAGCATGAGTCCAGGGGTGTGTGTTAATCAGCCTTTACTTCCCGGGGGATTCGGAGCCGTGGGAGGATGATCCGGTGCTCCAGCTTTCAGTGAGATCAACCCGCCATCAAACGGCACAATAAACATGGCACACAATTATCATCAGACTTTTATTTTTAACGTATTGAATGTCCTAAATTGAACTTTTAGCTAAGAAGAATAAATGAGTATATAACCCTCAGAGACTCGCCGTAGCCAAACTGGTGTTTGAAGCAACTCAAAAACTAGCAGGATCATATTTGCAATTTAAATCTCCCAGTCGCATGACATGGCCATTGCTTACAAACACCGTTGATGATTGTTCCAGAAATAATTAGTCATGACCATAGGGGTTGAGAGTTGTTCGTGACACACACACACACACACACACAGGGTTTTTAATGGGCTGTCACTTGGCCCCAGCATAGGCATAGGCCCCATTTATTGATTTCTTTAAGTCAAGTCAAGTCAAGTATATTTATATAGGTAGCGCTTTTCACAATACAGATTGTATCAAAGCTGCTTCACAGTATCAAGCAAAACAACTTAACAATGATTTAAAGATTCCAGTGGGTCAAATAATGATACACTTTGCAAAAATCACTTTCAAACAACTCCAAATCTGTTCGAATGTTTTTTTTATAAACCTGAACCTAAAACTAAGAATTCCTCAGCTCAGATGTAGATTTATGTAGATGTTCCCCTACACACCTGACTCGCTTTAACTAAGTGACCCTGACACCTGCAGATATTATAATCCTCAGGTGAGTTCACCTCTGACCGTGTTAGTTTACACCTATGAGTAGCAACTCTGACCGCATAAAATAAAATAAGAATAATATTTATCTTAGCGCATCTAACCGAGAGTCTCACACTGAGTCGAACGACGCCTCTGTCAGGTGTGGGGTTGAGGAGATGAAGCAAGGACTCAATTGCACGAAAAATGGGTTTTTATTAACTATTAAAAACAAATGCAAACAAAACTACCCCGTAGGGGAAAACAAATGACTTGACTGACTTGACTGACTTGACACAAGGGGTAACACACCAGGTACATACGACAACGAAACAGCACAAGACTGCAAACACAGGGAGAATAAATAGGGAGACCAAACAAAGGAGTAATGAGGGAGGACAGGTGGGGCAAATTAATCAATCAGGTAACGAGGGAGGACAGGTGGGGCAAACAAATCAATAATCAGGTAACAAGATGGGAGGGGCTAGACAATCAACAGGAGAGCACATGGCACAAGGAAACATTACAAGCCATGTGCTCACACCAAACATGACTTGAACACAAGCACATGGCCAGTAAAACAAATCACCAGCCATGTGCTCACACAAAACAAGACAACATGAAAGCACACAGCTAGTGTAAACAAGCTGCGTGCTACACAGCACAAGACAAAACATGAGTGTCAGGGCTCTGTCACAAAACCAAGAAATAGACAAGACAGAAGTGACAGAACCCTGACACTACCCCTCCTCTAAAGGGACGCCACCTGGCGTCCCTCACAAGGAACACCACAAAACAAGACAGGAACAAGACATAAAAACTCACCAACAGACAACACAAGACGGGTAGATCAAAACACAGACAAAGTGGGGAGGGAGGGAGGGAGGGAGGGGAGCTAAGACAGAGCCAGCATGACAGTCCAGGAAGTCTCTATAAGGGACCAGGGAGGGACAGGAGGGTTGAGCCAGGGAGGCTCAGGCGGGTCTGAAGTCCCAGCAGAGGGCCATGGCGGGACAGACCAGGCAGGCTCCAGCGGATCAGGAGTCCCAGCAGAGGGCCATGGCGGGACAGACCAGGCAGGCTCCAGCGGATCAGGAGTCCCAGGAGAGAGCCAGGGCTGTGCCGGAGGGACGCTCCAGGGGGACTCCGGCGGGTCTGGAGTCCTGGCAGAGGGCCAGGGCGGTGCCGGAGGGACGGACCAGGCAGGCTCCGGCGGTTCAGGATTCCAGGCTGAGGGCCAAGGTGGACCAGGCGGATCTGAATACTTGGCAGAAGGCCAGGGTGGGTCAGGTAGCAAAGACTGGGTTGGCAGGACAAGACATTTGGGTGACTCTGGGACGGCCTCCGGGCTGGCAACGGGCTCTGGGACAGCCTCCTGGAGCTTGGGCGGAACCAGCATGACTGGCAGCATGGACGGAGCCGGCAAGGCGCTTGGGTGGCGGCGACAGGGCAAGGCGCTGGGGCGGCGCCGGCAGGGCAAGGCGCTGGAGTGGCGCCGGCAGGGCAAGGCGCTGGAGTGGCGCCGGCAGGTCAATGAGCCTGGGAACGGCCTCTGGGCTGACAGCAGGCTTTGGAACGACCTCCGGGCCCTGTGGTAAGCAGGAAGACTTCATCCTTCTCTGTTTCCTTGAGCGAGGCGGCGATGCAGCCTCTTCGGCCAACACTGGGGGCCCTGCAGCCTCTTCGGCCAACACTGGGGGCGCTACAGTGAAAGTGGATGGCTCTGGGAGCACCAGACTTCTTAAGACGGAGGAAGCCTTCCTTCTCTTCCTCAGCTTACGTCTGCAAGGCGATGGTGTGGAGATTTCTGCCTCTGGGGGAAATGCAGCATTCACGGCCACCTCTGGGGGAAATGCAGCATTCGCATGCGCCTCAGGATAGGTGGCAGATGAGGTGGACCCGTTCTTCCTCATCCCTCTCCCCGAAGGAGTCATCGGAGGACTGGGGACCTGCCAGCTTGTGAGGTGAATGGGAGGTGGGCCAAGAGGCGGGAGACCACCCTCCTCCCCACGGTGGTATACAAACCCCACAAACTGCCAGAAAGACAATATCCCCAGCATTTCCATCTCCCAGGCGCTGACCGGCTCATTCAGACCGCTGTTAAAAATGTCCTTAAGCGCAGTGTTGTTAATGTCGAGCCCCTCCGCAGTGATGACGAACTGGTGGGCAAACTCCTTTACTGTAGACCTCCCTTAACGAAGAGAAAAGAGCTTGCCATAGCGTTCCATCGTCTGACGAGCGGAGGGGCAAGGGCTGGGAGATGGGAACAGGAATATGCCCATTCTCTGCTGAGTCCTCTAGTGGCTGTTTCGTTCTGTGAGGTGTGGGGTTGAGGAGATGAAGCAAGGACTCAATTGCACGAAAAATGGGTTTTTATTAACTATTAAAAATAAAAACAAATGCAAACAAAACTACCCCGTAGGGGAAAACAAATGACTTGACTGACTTGACACAAGGGGTAACACACCAGGTACATACGACAACGAAACAGCACAAGACTGCAAACACAGGGAGAATAAATAGGGAGACCAAACAAAGGAGTAATGAGGGAGGACAGGTGGGGCAAATGAATCAATCAGGTAACGAGGGAGGACAGGTGGGGCAAACAAATCAATAATCAGGTAACAAGATGGGAGGGGCTAGACAATCAACAGGAGAGCACATGGCACAAGGAAACATTACAAGCCATGTGCTCACACCAAACATGACTTGAACACAAGCACATGGCCAGTAAAACAAATCACCAGCCATGTGCTCACACAAAACAAGACAACATGAAAGCACACAGCTAGTGTAAACAAGCTGCGTGCTACACAGCACAAGACAAAACATGAGTGTCAGGGCTCTGTCACAAAACCAAGAAATAGACAAGACAGAAGTGACAGAACCCTGACAGCCTCGTTCCTTTTCGAACACTATCACTCTTGAATATAAGGTCTCTAGTGTCTCACTAATCTGTTAACTAACTTTCTGCGCAGTAATAACAGACAGACTTCAGCAAATGCCCTTTAAATGCTTTAATCACGGCATTTCTAAGAGAATCTCTCCCAAAAAGAAGAACACATCAGGTTTTTATAGAATAGAGACATACAACAGTAAGATTAATGTGATTTATTACTCACCTTCCTTCAATATGATTGGTTTAATCTGTGTAAAAAAGCCTCTGTTACTGGCAGAGCACATTTAGAGCTCAATTCATTCAAAAATGGAAGAGGTTAGAAGTTCATTTGATTACTCAATATGTCACGAGACCATTATAGACTATTATATTTTTGATATTGTCTAGCCAGCATTTAAAAGTTTCCACTGGTTTCAACACAATAATCTTCAGATTTAGTGTTAGAATGTCAGGCCTGTAGAAGTAAGGTTAGATGTTAGAATTATGTTTAGTTTAAAATACAATTTACTATTTTTATTTTTTTTTAAATCCATCTCATGCTCTATATATTTTAAATTACATGATCAAATATTTTAACTGTAAAGCAAATGACTTTAACTAAATTTAAGTAAATCATGTTTGTTTATTGAACTTCAAGATTAGGCATTGTTTCTAATGCAGTGTTTCTTAAAGGAACAGTTCACTTAAAAACTATAATTCTGTCATCATTTACCCACCCTCAAGTTGTTTCAAACCTGTATGATTTTCTTTCTTCTGCTGAACACAAAAGAAGATGTTTTGAAGAATGTCGGTAACCAAAACGTTGGTTAATCTAAAATGAAATGTACATATCCTACCTTGATAGAGAGTTTATATCCCTTGACACGCAGGTGATAGTGTTCGAGTGGAGTGACGGGTCACCTTTCCTTTTCAAAGGAGAAAGTGGGATTAATTAATAAAAATAAAAACAAAAGAACTGAACACAGGAAACAGAGAATCCATAAAAAACAAACCTGAGCACGCCGAAGAAACATCCATATGGAGCTGACCTGACAAATGAACACAGCAAACACTATAAACACTCTAAACACTAAAGAGACGAGAAAAACAATCACAGACTAACCAGAGGAAAGCAGGAACAGATCAGGACTACGAAACAACAGCTCTCAAGACATTTCTGAACAAGATTTACTAGACAAACAAGCAGAAAATAGCCAAACCTACATGGTTTTATTTGTCAGTAAATAGGGTGAACACTGGTAAAGTGGGACACTTTCTGATAATTTACCTTCTGCATCATTTTTTATTATGATCCAAATGTCTTAGCCCCTCATTATGATACTATTCTATATAGCTTAAGAGCTTTACTACAGAATAAGAAAGAAAGAAAGATAACACAGGATGGATGACTCTTCCTCAAACACACATTGAACCCAAACCACATTTTTCCAGGCGCTATACTGTCAAACTGGGACACTTTAAACACATTCAATTGTTATTCAAATGTAGGCCCAATATTAACAACAAAAATAATAAACATCACTTTTTTAAAGGAGGGGTGCAGGTACAGCAGATTTCTTTGTTGAAATATCTAGCTAACTAAATTTATGCGGGAGATATAAAAAGGGAACTCAATTCCCCCATTGAATGCCTGTCCCAGTTTGCCAGTAATCATCTGTCTATACGCTATTGGGCAAACTGGGACAGTGTCAAAATCACATTAAAAAATAAAGATTAATACGAATGTAATATTTTAAAAATCTGATTCACCATTACATCCTATAACAATATATATATATATATATATATATATATATATATATATATATATATATATATATATATATATATATATATATATATATATATACAAATTTTTAAAAATGCTATGCCATTTTACCATCACAGTTCACTGCAAGGTTGTTGAATATGGTAAACCACACCCCCGGATGTGGTGTCATAGCCAAATAACCTTTTTTTAAAAAGAATTATCACATTCTTGCTTATGATAAGCTCAGTATTGATTTTTCATAATGGAAGCATAAACATGTAAAGATAGATATTATATAGCTAGACTGTCCCACTTTATCAGTATTCACCCTACAATAGTACACTGGTAACTAGGAAATTGGTTACTGAGTGGAAGAGCACACTAAATATGCCTTATGGTTAGCACACTTTTAAGCAAAGACTTTCTAGTGAACTTAAAACGTATAAAGTGAACTTATCGAGATATATAATTGACAAGAAAGAAACTTTTAAACTGGCGTTATTATCCTCCGAAGCACTAGGTGTCGAAAGAACACAATATACATACCCAAAACTCTGTCTCTGAGCGAGCTTCCGTATAGCAATACCAGTGTTTACACTATAATGTGAATCCTTTAGGTTGATCTGAAATTGTTCGTTAAACGCGGTTTATGACGCTGTCATTGGAGTCTAATGGGCTAATGTGAATCAGTTCACCGCCCACGAGAGAATCATGTGTTCTGAACACGGACGACGCGCCACAGCGTCATAATAACCGAAGTATTTATTGTTCGTTTCGCATTGTGTGCTTGAGAATGTCGATATCTGAGACGCAGAGAGCCTCGGGCTGGAGGAGAGAGATGAGAGAGAGACAAAGCGGTAAAACAGCGGGGAAAGTCGATGTCTACATCATCAGGTGTGTGTTTGTTGTCATGCGAGAAACGAAGCTTTTCAAAGATTCGAATCAGTTGATTCACTGTTTCGAAGTGTTCGAACGCTGGTGACTCCTGCTGGCCAAAGCCGTGTAAATTCAACAAAAACTCAGGCCAAACATGCAAAAAAACAGCTTTTACAAACCTATTGCACAAAGTATAATATATCAAATGCAATAAACTAATCATCTTATACCATTAAACATTAAGTGTCTGAATGTGTTATTTTATCAATTTCCAGGGCTTGTTTTGTTCGTTCTAGGTATTGCTTAGCTAAACAGGCCAGATTATTAACTACTATCATTCCTTTTAATTATACGAATGTCTCATTTAAAGATCAGGCAAAACCATAGACTGTAAACCCACACTTGTTCAATGGTTCGCCACTGAGAAGCGAGTGAATCAGTTATGATGATGACGCGACGCGACGCGCTCCGGAAAACTGATTCGAAACAAAAGATTCGTAAAGGTTTAGAAGCTTGTTTGTCGAGAGAATCTCGTGCTTTATCAGGGGGTTTCAAACCTGGCTAAAAATAAATAAGTGTTATTAAAATAAAAGGTGATTTATCAATAAAAAATATTTAAATACATAAATAATTAATAAATACATCTGACATTAGTTGAAAAAAAGAAGGAAGGGGGTCTGTCTCATGAAGATGATCACATTTGCCCTCTAAAATATTGAAAAGCCCAGCTCTACATGATTTCATAAGGCAGTGTCTCTTTTACAATCTGATCATTTAAAGGTGCAGTAAGCGATTTCTGAGAAATGCTGTTGATATTTGAAATAACCCTAACCCTTGATATCCATGCATCCCTTCATTGCTCTGCCCCCTGTTGCTGATTGGCTACAAAAGTGTTGTGGTGCTGTTGTAGCCACTTTAGGTGTTGATTTCTATTTTCAACAGCGTTTAATTGAAGCGTAGTTTTAGCTGTTTATTCAGCTTCTTGTGTGTTATTTATTTGCGTAGACATTGTGATTGTGATTCAGATGTGACTTGCTCTCTCAGTCCTCAGGGCAAGATCTTCAGATCCAAGACTCAGCTGCACAGATTCCTGCTCTCACAAACAAACATGGAGCTGCAGATCAGCGACTTTGACTTCTCAGTGTCTGAAACTCAACAAACGAGAAGGACACTGAAAGAGGAAGACCGTGCTGGAGTGATGGTAGATGAAGACGTGTACGAGCGGAGAGACGAGAAGAGAGAGAATGGAGAGCAGATCGGCCTGGAAGATGAACGAGTGAATCGATTGAATCCAACTCTAGATGAACATTCAGACATTTCTGCTTCCGAGAGCCAAGAACTCGATCGGTTAGAGACGACAGGAGGAGTAGAGGAGGAAAACAAGAGTCTGAAACACACAGACTGTGTGTCGCCCTCTAGAAACACTGAGAACAGTGAGTTTTTACTTATGAATATGAACCCAGAATACCACTCCCGTTTACCGGGACACATTTAACCTTCATCATTCACTCGCACTTTGTAACAAATCTTTCCCTCACGGGTCAAAATGACCCGAAGCCCTAAAATCATACTTAATTTTTTTGTTGTCCAGGAAACTTATTTAATTTAATTTTGATAATATTTTTCCTATTTTTAAAGGTCCCGTTCTTCGCGATTCCATTTTTAAAAACTTTAGTTAGTGTGTAATGTTGCTGTTAGAGTATAAATAATACCTGTAAAATTATAAAGCTCAAAGTTCAATGCCTGGCGAAATATTTTATTTAACAGAAGTCTCCTTTCAAAGCCTACAGCGAACGTCCGGTTTGGACTACATCCCTCTACTTCCTTTTTCATGTTATATTGCACACTGTAAACACAATCAAAGCTTCAAAAAAACATGAAGAACGGGACCTTTAATGTAAATTTTTTGGGAGATTTTTTGTTATTTTTTATTTTATTTATCTTTAAATTACTAGATTTGATCAATAAATAACAAATAAATAAATAGTAATTTAAGCACATTCCTCACATTCTTTCAATTTCAATTTAAATTAAAAAATAACTCACAATTTCATGCATAACCCTTTTAATTCAGCTCAAAATATCTTACATTGGGAGTCTTTGCTGACCTCTTGTGGAAAAATAATAATATAACATGATATTTCATGACTAGATGGCCTTATAGCTCTATATAGAGCAAATGAGCTGTTCCTCTGGGTCCTAAAGTCAGTTCATTTCAGTATGCATTCAGATACACATGTAGACATTATAAAATAATTTTTTGGATAAAGTTTTAGCATTTTTAGTTCAAATTTTGAGCATTTTTAGGTTTTTCTATGTGTACTGAAGCATTCCTCGCATTCCATTAATTCCTAAGGGGGTCAAATTGACCCGTGAGGGAAGGATTTGTTACTTTTTTAAATTTCAACCACAAAACTCCTCGAATCCATTCAATTTTCTTTTGTGTGTATTCGTGTTTCAAGTGCGAAAAAAGTCCTGGGGTCTTGGACCCCTCTGATGAACACTCATATTTTTTTTTTTTTTTTTAATTACCAGAGGGAAGGATGTAATCATGTAAAAACATGGTCATTTGTAATAGCTCTGTAATCATGTTCTTTTTAGGGTTGAAGTTATTTACAGACAAGCGGAAAACCAGTCCGTACTTCAGTAGAAGGAATAATGGTAGGTTTTTATTTAGTGATACTGTGACCGAACCAAAGCATGACATTGAAAGCTGTGTTAGTAGTGGCCAAAAGTGGTGTCCGGAATAGGGAAACTGACATCCTCACCAGTTATTCAAATATTATTGAAGATTTTGTAAGCATATTGAATAGTTGTGCCTGGAGATAGATAGTCTGTCTATCTATCTCTCTCTCTCTCAGTGCATCGACTGTAAAAAATCTCTTCTAATTCATTTGAACACAAATTGTTGCTGGACACTTATTGAATCATGATGAGTTATAAATATTTCTCTGTCAGATCTGAGCCGCCCGAAACGCAAAGCCTTGAAGAAATGGACTCCGCCACGCTCGCCCTTCAATCTGGTGCAGGAGACGCTGTTTCACGACCCCTGGAAGCTTCTGGTGGCCTCCATCTTCCTCAACAAGACCAGCGGTATAATAAAACATTCATAACATCTGTTTTTATCCCTGATGTTCCCTTTCCGTCGGTCACTCTGACACCAAGTCGGTGACCGACGAATAGGAATCTCGCTAGAGAGGCCAATCTACTTCGAGTGTAACTAAACGAGCCAATGCACATTGGCATGCGATAATTGCATCAGCTGCGCACGCGCATATAATGAGCAGCAGGTGCATCACATCTTCAGGTTTTCGCTGAGGAGCCGAGCGGTTTATGCCTGCCAGGTCTACTGAGCATGTGTTTGACTACAAAGAAAACGAGCAGCTCTTTAGAGAAGACTCCTCTTTGTTTTGTTTCCTCCTTTTTTTTGTGTGTGTGTTACATCTGAGCAAAAAAAAGAAAGGGCTGTTTTCACAGCTGGTTGGTAGCGCTGTGGGAGAGCATGAAAAAGCTGTTTTCACAGCTGGTAACAGAGAGGAAAGCACACGACAGGCTGCACTAAATCCCTGTCTGTGTTGCTGCGGCTGTTCCCCTGTGTGCTTCAGCACTAGTAAGAGTTTACTCTAAAAGAGCTTACATAGGTTGAGCTTGCGTCTTTTTAAAGATGACATTCAATCTATTTCTGGATGCCGTCGTTTCCTGTCGCCGCAGCCAGTAGAGCCGCCACTAGAACGCGTTGGACCATCTCAAGGCGCTGTACCAGCCGTATCCTTTGGGGCTCCTCCCGACGATCAGATGTCGATCGCTGCATCGGAGGGTGAGCCAGACCTCTTCGCAGATAATTCGGCTATGCTGCCTCCTTCGGGAACCGTAGCATTGCCCGAATCGGAGATGATGGCTATGCTTTCCCGGGCCGCTGAGAGGATCGGGCTCGTGTGGAACCCACCATCGTCTCCCGAGCCCTCAAGGCTGGACAATTGGTTTCTCAGGGTGGTTTGTGCCGGTTCTCAGCATGAGAATGCTGGAGGAGCTCTCTAAGACGTGGACCGCACCTTTTACTGCCCGAAACCGTCCTGGTCGCTCCTCCTCCCTGACCACCCTTGATGGCGGGGCTGCTAAGGGATACACGTCGATTTCCCCTGTGGAACGGGCCGTTGCAATGCAACTGTGCCCTAAGTCCACCTGGCGGGGGGATCCCTGTCTTCCTTCCCGGACCTGTAAGCACTCGTCAGACCTTACCGGCAAGGCTTATCAGGCCTGTGGGGAAGCAGTCTCTGCCATACACACTATGGCGTTGTTGCAGGTCCATCAGGTCAGCGCACTGAAGGTTAGCGGGACGTGGAGGTTCTAGGTGACGTACCGCCAGAGGCACTTAACACCATCCCATTGGAAAGGGCACCGTTTACGAGACGTGCGTACGCCTTGAAGTGGAATCTGTTCTTCGACTGGTGTTCCCCTCTCCGAGAGGACCCCCGAAAATGTTCGATAGGGTCTGTGCTTTCCTTCTTGCAGCAAGGGTTGGAGCGAGGGCTGTCTCCCTCCACCCACAAAGTGCATACTGCCACTGTTTCAGCATATCACGACCACATAGATGGCAAATCAGTAGGGAAGCACGACCTGGTCATCAGGTTCCTTAGGGGGGTGAGACGGTTAAATCCTCCTCGACCCCCCTCCATATCCTCTCGGGACGTTTCTCTGGTGCTCCAAGCACTTCAGGATGCTCCCTTCGAGCCTTTGCAGTCAGCAGACTTAAAGATTCTGTCTATGAAGACATTGTTGGCTGCATTGGCCTCCATCAAGAGGGTAGGAGACCTGCAGACGTTTTCGGTCGACGAATCGTGCCTAGAGTTTAGGCCGGGTGACGGCCACGTGGCACTGAGACCCCGGCCTGGCTATGTGCCCAAGGTTCCTACCACTCCCTTCAGGGACCAGGAGGTGAACCTGCAAGCGCTGCCCTCGGAGGAGGCAGACCCAGCCCTGGCTTTCCTCTGTCCCGTCCGCGCTCTGCGACAGTACGTAGACTCAAAGCTTCAGGACCTCAGACCAGCTCTTTGTCTGTTGTATGTTGTAACTCCTTCGGGGAAGAATGTGGCTTCCGCAGCGTTCTCCTTGCTAACTGAAAGGGCACACTTTCCCAGTGTTATCCAATAGTCTCAATGAGTCGTAACAGCAGTGATGGACTTCTCTGTGTAAGCCCTGTCCCATCAGGTAAGAGGGAGTAGGAGGTTTACACAGGGCGCTGGAGGGGGTCAGGCGTTGTGGCCCTTTGGTAAGGACGTGGCGTCGGAGTGATCGACTGAAGGGGAACATCTGCTGTGCCACGCAGGGGCAGCCCCGGTCACCGACTCGGCTCCTCAGCGAAAATTTGAAGATGTGATGCGCCTGCTGCTCATTATATGCACGTGCCGCGATGCAGCGCAGCTGATGCAATTATCGCATGCCAATGTGCATTGGCTCGTTTCATTACACTCGAAGTAGATTGGCCTTTCTAGCGAGATTCCTATTCGTGCACATGATCCTTCAGAAATCATTCTAATATGATAACATATTATCAATGTTGAAAACAGTTGTGTACATTTTTAATTCAGGATTCTTTGATGAATAGATAGTTCTAAAGAACAACATTTATCTGAAATAGAAAGCTTTTGTAACATTAAACACTACCATTCAAAAGTTTTGGGGTCAGTAAGAATTTTATTGTATTTTTTGGATTAAAAGAAATAAAAAAAATCAAATCTTTTATTCATGAAGGATGAATTCAATTGATCAAAAGTTACAGTAAAGACATTTATATATATAGCATATATTTATATAACATTATAATGTTACAAAAGATTCTATTTCAAATAAATGCTGTTCAAAAACTTTATAACTGTTTTCAACATTGATAATAACCATAAATGTTTCTTGATCATCAAATCATCATATTATAGTGATTTCTGAAGGATCATGTGACACTGAAGACTGGAGTAATGATGCTGAAAATTCAGCTTTGATCACAGGAATAAATTACATTTTAAAATATATTCAAATAGAAAACAGTTATTTAAAATTTTAATAATATTTAACAATATTACTGGTCCAAAACTTTAAACGGCAGTGTACATTTATGCATTTGGCCACTTTTAACTGCAATCAAGATACACAATAAATTTGATCAATTCATGTTTCCCTGGGAATCGAACCCATGACCTCGGTGTTACAAGCATTGACACCAAACTGTATTGAAATCAGTTGTAATATTGTGTTGCTGCCGATATCGAGGCAGAGCGTTCATGAGGGTTTGAACCGGCAGATGGATGTGCATGTGATGTTCATGTGTTCCTCTTCCAGGTAAGATGGCGATCCCGATGCTGTGGGAGTTTTTCGAGCGTTACCCGAGCGCAGACGTGACCCGAGCGAGTGACTGGAGGCCTGTGTCCCGTTTACTGAAGCCACTGGGTCTCAGTACGATCCGCGCCAAAACACTTGTGCGCTTCTCTGGTGCGTCTGCTCTATAAAAGCTCACAGTTTATCACATAAACATACATGCATACATAAACATGTCCATTACATATACATGCATACATAAATATGCTCATTACATAAACATAGCTAGTTTCATTCAGCGTGAAGACTGTAGGGCTTTTTCATGTAGTGATTTATATCAGTCACAATATATATATTCAGAATAAATATCTATGGAAGCTTGTTTCTGCCACAGAGTAAAAAAATGTCATAATGCTGACTTTGTTTCTTGCAATTGTGAGAAAATTAGCCAAAATTGTGAGATATAAACTTGCAGTTGCAAGAAACAGTCAGAAGTGTGAGACAAAATGTCGCTTGTTTGTCATAATAAAAGAATTAAGTGGAATTGCGGAATTCCAAGAAATAGTAAAAATTGTGAGATTAAACATCATGACTTATAAACTTGTAATAGCGAGAAATAAATACAGATCTGCGAGATATAAACTAAAAATTGCAAGTCATAAACTCGGAATTGTGAGGGGAAAAAAAGTTAAAATTGCGACTTGCAAGAAAAGTCAGAATTGTGAGATAAAATGTTGCCTTTACCTTTTTTATGTTGTCATTATTAAAAAAACAATTGCGAGAAAAAAGTCAGAATTGCAAGAAAAAAGTTAGAATTGCAAGTTATAAACTCGAAATTGCGAGAAAAAGTCAGAATTGTGAGATTAATAAATCGCAATTACCTTCTTTGCTTATTTCCTTCTGGAAACAAACTTTCATAGATATAAAATGAAGTGTATTGCGATGGATGTTATTGCGTTGTGTTGTTTGGCATAGTGGTCGTCTCATGATTGTGTGACGTTTCTCTCGTTTGTCAGACGAGTATCTGAGTAAATCCTGGCGATATCCCATCGAGCTCCACGGCATCGGAAAATACGGCAATGACTCGTACCGAATCTTCTGTGTGGAGGAGTGGAGAGAGGTAAAAACTGTTTTCCTTGTTTTAGTTCCTCATATTTATTTATTATTTTTTTATTGAAGAAAAGAAACGGAAAAAAGAAAAAACATTTACAACAATTATCATCATTGTCATAACATAATACAACAATACTCCTAGTCCTTCAGTCTTTCAGTCCAGATTAAGATTAAGCTGTAGGACATCATCACACAAGCGATGTGTGTGTGTGTGTGTGTGTGTGTGTGTGTGTGTGTGTGTGTGTGTCCTGCAGGTGACACCAGACGACCATAAGCTCAACGAGTATCATGCCTGGCTGTGGAGAAACCAGGAGCGCTTAGGAATCTGATTTTACTCATTTTAATAAATCATAATATCTGCAGTAGCGTATGTGAATCAGAGATCAGATGATGTGTTTTTTTACCTCCTGAAAACATGAGCTGTTTTAAGTGTTTATCATGTTTGTTCATCAGTTCAAGAGAAATGTTTGAGGAAAAGATGTGTAAAAATAAAGGAGCTTTTTATCTTTTGTACATGCTTTGGATTTAATGAAGCCAGTGTGAAATGGTATCCAGAACCCAGCTCACTTTTGTAATATATTTCCTGAAAGAAACTACAGTGTATTTGATGACGGGCAAATCCAGCACTCATCCACAGGGAATTGATTAGATGCTGAAATAGTAAAGATATAAAATGCTGGATGACGTGTAATTTCCTGCTATTAAATTCAGATAAAACGGAGGTATTACTTATTGGTCCAAAAAACTACCCACAAAACCTCGTACAATACAACTTTAATTTAGAAGGATGTCCAGTTACTTTATCCACAACAGTAAAAGACCTGGGTGTTATACTAGACCGCAACTTGTCTTTCGAAAATCATATTTCATATGTTACAAGAACAGCTTTTTTCCACCTTAGAAACATTGCTAAATTATGTAACATACTTTCTGTTACTGATGCAGAAAAGTTAGTTCATGCATTCATGACCTCAAGACTAGATTACTGTAACGCTTTATTAGCTGGTTGTCCTGCATCTTCAATAAACAAGCTACAGTTAGTGCAAAATGAAGCCGCTAGAGTTCTTACTAGATCAAGAAAATATGATCATAACACCAATTTTATCATCTCTGCACTGGTTACCTATTAAGTTCCATATTGATTACAAAGTACTACTACTGACCTATAAAGCCCTAAATGGTTTAGCTCCTGTGTATTTAATGGACCTTCTATCGCCCTACAATCCATCGCGTTCTTTAAGATCACTAAATTCGAGGCTTCTGGTCATTCCTAGGATATCCAGATCCACTAAAGGAGGGAGGGCGTTCTCGCATTTCGCTCCTAAACTCTGGAATAGCCTTCCTGATACTGTTCGTTGCTCAGACTCGCTCTCCCAGTTTAAAACTAGATTAAAGACGCATCTCTTCAGCCAAGCATTCACATAATGCTTGCCTCTTATACTACTGTTCAATCAGATCGAGAGCATTAATATTATGAACAGCAGCTACGCTAATTATTTCCCATCTGCTTTTCTGCTGTTATCTCGGGACGCTAGTCCCGAGGTAAATGGCGTTCGTCAGCTCCAGTTTGTATCCAGCCTCTCACGGAGACTTCAGAGTCCCCAACACCTGCGATGAGACGACTCAACGCCTGCGATGAGACGACTAAACGCCTGCGATGAGACGACTAAACGCCTGCGATGAGACGACTAAACGCCTGCGATGAGACGACTAAACGCCTGCGATGAGACGACTAAACGCCTGCGATGAGACGACTAAACGCCTGCGATGAGACGACTAAACGCCTGCGATGAGACGACTAAACGCCTGCGATGAGACGACTAAACGCCTGCGAAGAGACGACTAAACGCCTCCGATGAGACGACTAAACGCCTGCGATGAGACGACTAGACGCCTGCGATGAGACGACTCGACGCCTGCGATGAGACGACTACACGCCTGCGATGAGACGACTAAACGCCTGCGATGAGACGACTAAACGCCTGCGATGAGACGACTAAACGCCTGCGATGAGACGACTAAACGCCTGCGATGAGACGACTAAACGCCTGCGATGAGACGACTAAACGCCTGTGAAGAGACGACTAAACGCCTGCGATGAGACGACTAAACGCCTGTGAAGAGACGACTAAACGCCTGTGAAGAGACGACTAAACGCCTGCAATGAGACGACTAAACGCCTGCGATGAGACGACTAAACGCCTGCGATGAGACGACTAAACGCCTGCGATGAGACGACTAAACGCCTGCGAAGAGACGACTAAACGCCTGCGATGAGACGACTAAACGCCTGCTAAGAGACGACTAAACGCCTGCGATGAGACGACTAAACGCCTGCGATGAGACGACTAAACGCCTGCGATGAGACGACTAAACGCCTGCGATGAGACGACTAAACGCCTGCGATGAGACGACTAAACGCCTGCGATGAGACGACTAAACGCCTGCGATGAGACGACTAAACGCCTGCGATGAGACGACTAAACGCCTGCGATGAGACGACTAAACGCCTGCGATGAGACGACTAAACGCCTGCGATGAGACGACTAAACGCCTGCGATGAGACGACTAAACGCCTGCGATGAGACGACTAAACGCCTGCGATGAGACGACTAAACGCCTGCGATGAGACGACTAAACGCCTGTGAAGAGACGACTAAACGCCTGCGATGAGACGACTAAACGCCTGTGAAGAGACGACTAAACGCCTGCGATGAGACGACTAAACGCCTGTGATGAGACGACTAAACGCCTGCGATGAGACGACTAAACGCCTGTGAAGAGACGACTAAACGCCTGCGATGAGACGACTAAACGCCTGTGAAGAGACGACTAAACGCCTGTGAAGAGACGACTAAACGCCTGCGATGAGACGACTAAACGCCTGCGATGAGACGACTAAACGCCTGTGAAGAGACGACTAAACGCCTGCGATGAGACGACTAAACGCCTGTGAAGAGACGACTAAACGCCTGTGAAGAGACGACTAAACGCCTGCGATGAGACGACTAAACGCCTGTGAAGAGACGACTAAACGCCTGCGATGAGACGACTAAACGCCTGCGATGAGACGACTAAACGCCTGCGATGAGACGACTAAATGCCTGCGATGAGACGACTAAATGCCTGCGATGAGACGACTAAACGCCTGCGATGAGACGACTAAACGCCTGCGATGAGACGACTAAATGCCTGCGATGAGACGACTAAACGCCTGCGATGAGACGACTAAACGCCTGCGATGAGACGACTAAATGCCTGCGATGAGACGACTAAACGCCTGCGATGAGACGACTAAACGCCTGCGATGAGACGACTAAACGCCTGCGATGAGACGACTAAACGCCTGCGATGAGACGACTAAACGCCTGCGATGAGACGACTAAACGCCTGCGATGAGACGACTAAACGCCTGCGATGAGACGACTAAACGCCTGCGATGAGACGACTAAACGCCTGCGATGAGACGACTAAACGCCTGCGATGAGACGACTAAACGCCTGCGAAGAGACGACTAAACGCCTGCGATGAGACGACTAAACGCCTGCGAAGAGACGACTAAACGCCTGCGATGAGACGACTAAACGCCTGCGATGAGACGACTAAACGCCTGCGATGAGACGACTAAACGCCTGCGATGAGACGACTAAACGCCTGCGATGAGACGACTAAACGCCTGCGATGAGACGACTAAACGCCTGCGATGAGACGACTAAACGCCTGCGATGAGACGACTAAACGCCTGCGAAGAGACGACTAAACGCCTGCGATGAGACGACTAAACGCCTGCGATGAGACGACTAGACGCCTGCGATGAGACGACTCGACGCCTGCGATGAGACGACTAAACGCCTGCGATGAGACGACTAAACGCCTGCAATGAGACGACTAAACGCCTGCGATGAGACGACTAAACGCCTGCGATGAGACGACTAAACGCCTGCGATGAGACGACTAAACGCCTGCGATGAGACGACTAAACGCCTGTGAAGAGACGACTAAACGCCTGCGATGAGACGACTAAACGCCTGTGAAGAGACGACTAAACGCCTGCTATGAGACGACTAAACGCCTGCGATGAGACGACTAAACGCCTGCGATGAGACGACTAAACGCCTGCGATGAGACGACTAAACGCCTGCGATGAGACGACTAAATGCCTGCGATGAGACGACTAAACGCCTGCGATGAGACGACTAAACGCCTGCGATGAGACGACTAAACGCCTGCGATGAGACGACTAAACGCCTGTGAAGAGACGACTAAACGCCTGCGATGAGACGACTAAACGCCTGTGAAGAGACGACTAAACGCCTGCGATGAGACGACTAAACGCCTGTGATGAGACGACTAAACGCCTGCGATGAGACGACTAAACGCCTGTGAAGAGACGACTAAACGCCTGCGATGAGACGACTAAACGCCTGTGAAGAGACGACTAAACACCTGCGATGAGACGACTAAACGCCTGCGATGAGACGACTAGACGCCTGCGATGAGACGACTAGACGCCTGCGATGAGACGACTCGACGCCTGCGATGAGACGACTAAACGCCTGCGATGAGACGACTAAACGCCTGCGATGAGACGACTAAACGCCTGCGATGAGACGACTAAACGCCTGCGATGAGACGACTAAACGCCTGCGATGAGACGACTAAACGCCTGCGATGAGACGACTAAACGCCTGTGAAGAGACGACTAAACGCCTGCGATGAGACGACTAAACGCCTGTGAAGAGACGACTAAACGCCTGCTATGAGACGACTAAACGCCTGCGATGAGACGACTAAACGCCTGCGATGAGACGACTAAACGCCTGCGATGAGACGACTAAACGCCTGCGATGAGACGACTAAACGCCTGCGATGAGACGACTAAACGCCTGCGATGAGACGACTAAACGCCTGCGATGAGACGACTAAACGCCTGCGATGAGACGACTAAACGCCTGTGAAGAGACGACTAAACGCCTGCGATGAGACGACTAAACGCCTGTGAAGAGACGACTAAACGCCTGCGATGAGACGACTAAACGCCTGCGATGAGACGACTAAACGCCTGCGATGAGACGACTAAACGCCTGCGATGAGACGACTAAACGCCTGCGATGAGACGACTAAACGCCTGCGATGAGACGACTAAACGCCTGCGATGAGACGACTAAACGCCTGCGATGAGACGACTAAACGCCTGTGAAGAGACGACTAAACGCCTGCGATGAGACGACTAAACGCCTGTGAAGAGACGACTAAACGCCTGCGATGAGACGACTAAACGCCTGTGATGAGACGACTAAACGCCTGCGATGAGACGACTAAACGCCTGTGAAGAGACGACTAAACGCCTGCGATGAGACGACTAAACGCCTGCGAAGAGACGACTAAACGCCTGCGATGAGACGACTAAACGCCTGCGATGAGACGACTAAACGCCTGCGATGAGACGACTAAACGCCTGCGATGAGACGACTAAACGCCTGCGATGAGACGACTAAACGCCTGCGATGAGACGACTAAACGCCTGCGATGAGACGACTAAACGCCTGCGATGAGACGACTAAAAGCCTGCGATGAGACGACTAAACGCCTGCGATGAGACGACTAAACGCCTGCGATGAGACGACTAAACGCCTGCGATGAGACGACTAAACGCCTGCGATGAGACGACTAAACGCCTGCGATGAGACGACTAAACGCCTGCGATGAGACGACTAAACGCCTGCGATGAGACGACTAAACGCCTGCGATGAGACGACTAAACGCCTGCGATGAGACGACTAAACGCCTGCGATGAGACGACTAAACGCCTGCGATGAGACGACTAAACGCCTGCGATGAGACGACTAAACGCCTGCGATGAGACGACTAAACGCCTGCGATGAGACGACTAAACGCCTGCGATGAGACGACTAAACGCCTGCGATGAGACGACTAAACGCCTGCGATGAGACGACTAAACGCCTGTGAAGAGACGACTAAACGCCTGTGAAGAGACGACTAAACGCCTGCGATGAGACGACTAAACGCCTGCGATGAGACGACTAAACGCCTGCGATGAGACGACTAAACGCCTGCGATGAGACGACTAAACGCCTACGATGAGACGACTAAACGCCTGCGATGAGACGACTAAACGCCTGCGATGAGACGACTAAACGCCTGCGATGAGACGACTAAAAGCCTGCGATGAGACGACTAAACGCCTGCGATGAGACGACTAAACGCCTGCGATGAGACGACTAAACGCCTGCGATGAGACGACTAAACGCCTGTGATGAGACGACTAAACGCCTGCGATGAGACGACTAAACGCCTGTGAAGAGACGACTAAACGCCTGCGATGAGACGACTAAACGCCTGTGAAGAGACGACTAAACGCCTGCGATGAGACGACTAAACGCCTGTGAAGAGACGACTAAACGCCTGCGATGAGACGACTAAACGCCTGCGATGAGACGACTAAACGCCTGCGATGAGACGACTAAACGCCTGCGATGAGACGACTAAACGCCTGCGATGAGACGACTAAACGCCTGCGATGAGACGACTAAACGCCTGCGATGAGACGACTAAACGCCTGCGATGAGACGACTAAACGCCTGCGATGAGACGACTAAACGCCTGCGATGCGATGAGACGACTAAACGCCTGCGATGAGACGACTAAACGCCTGTGAAGAGACGACTAAACGCCTGTGAAGAGACGACTAAACGCCTGCGATGAGACGACTAAACGCCTGCGATGAGACGACTAAACGCCTGCGATGAGACGACTAAACGCCTGCGATGCGATGAGACGACTAAACGCCTGCGATGAGACGACTAAACGCCTGCGAAGAGACGACTAAACGCCTGTGAAGAGACGACTAAACGCCTGCGATGAGACGACTAAACGCCTGCGATGAGACGACTAAACGCCTGCGATGAGACGACTAAACGCCTGCGATGAGACGACTAAACGCCTGCGATGAGACGACTAAACGCCTGCGATGAGACGACTAAACGCCTGCGATGAGACGACTAAACGCCTGCGATGAGACGACTAAACGCCTGCGATGAGACGACTAAACGCCTGCGATGAGACGACTAAATGCCTGCGATGAGACGACTAAACGCCTGCGATGAGACGACTAAACGCCTGCGATGAGACGACTAAACGCCTGCGAAGAGACGACTAAACGCCTGCGATGAGACGACTAAACGCCTGCGATGAGACGACTAAACGCCTGCGATGAGACGACTAAATGCCTGCGATGAGACGACTAAATGCCTGCGATGAGACGACTAAACGCCTGCGATGAGACGACTAAACGCCTGCGATGAGACGACTAAACGCCTGCGATGAGACGACTAAACGCCTGCGATGAGACGACTAAACGCCTGCGAAGAGAGGACTAAACGCCTGCGATGAGACGACTAAACGCCTGCGATGAGACGACTAAACGCCTGCGATGAGACGACTAAACGCCTGCGATGAGACGACTAAACGCCTGCGATGAGACGACTAAACGCCTGTGAAGAGACGACTAAACGCCTGCGATGAGACGACTAAACGCCTGCGATGAGACGACTAAACGCCTGCGATGAGACGACTAAACGCCTGCGATGAGACGACTAAACGCCTGCGATGAGACGACTAAACGCCTGCGAAGAGACGACTAAACGCCTGCGATGAGACGACTAAACGCCTGCGATGAGACGACTAAACGCCTGCGATGAGACGACTAAATGCCTGCGATGAGACGACTAAATGCCTGCGATGAGACGACTAAACGCCTGCGATGAGACGACTAAACGCCTGCGATGAGACGACTAAACGCCTGCGATGAGACGACTAAACGCCTGCGATGAGACGACTAAACGCCTGTGAAGAGAGGACTAAACGCCTGCGATGAGACGACTAAACGCCTGCGATGAGACGACTAAACGCCTGCGATGAGACGACTAAACGCCTGCGATGAGACGACTAAACGCCTGCGATGAGACGACTAAACGCCTGTGAAGAGACGACTAAACGCCTGCGATGAGACGACTAAACGCCTGCGATGAGACGACTAAACGCCTGCGATGAGACGACTAAACGCCTGCGATGAGACGACTAAACGCCTGTGAAGAGACGACTAAACGCCTGCGATGAGACGACTAAACGCCTGCGATGAGACGACTAAACGCCTGCGATGAGACGACTAAACGCCTGTGATGAGACGACTAAACGCCTGCGATGAGACGACTAAACGCCTGTGAAGAGACGACTAAACGCCTGCGCGCCTGCGATGAGACGACTAAACACCTGTGAAGAGACGACTCAACGCCGGCGATATGTTATGCCCTAAATTAATACATGATGATTAACTAACTGTATTTTCTACGTACATTTCTGAAATGCACTTTCTGTAAAGCTGCTTTGAAACAATATGTATTGTGAAAAGCGCTATACAAATAAATTTGAATTGAATTGAATTGAAATGTGATTGGAGGAAGGGTTTTCAATTAAAAGTGTTGCCAACAATTTTCAATGGAAAGTTGCCAAAGCCTGCTTGTGTGCTAGTGTCGCCATGACGTCATGCACCAATTAGCATATCTGTGACATCACGTCACACAGCCAAAACATAATTTATTCAGACACCTTCAACATTTCTCACATTATCACAGTTTATTTGCTGTAGTTTAGAAAATGGTAATAAAATATGAACAGAACTCAGAGTTATGAACTCAGTGTATATTTCACTGGTTTTGTCCGTCCTTCTGTTAGACTGTCATGCATTATGTAGAATATCTGTCAGCTGTTAAATTTAACTACACAAATAGATAACTTATGTGCCATCCAGAAACGTGCGCTGTGTTGTGGTGCAAATCTCAGAGACACTAAATCTCTTCCTCGGACCGTCGCCGGGTCTTTCCTCAACCGGAGATGATGAATCCGTGGCCGTCTCCAAGAAACGGCTGAAGACGCAGCTTTTTCGGCAACACTTGATCCATTAATACTAACACTTTATCATCTATTATCTTTATAAATTTTTTTTTTTAAAGTACACGTACTGCGTTAGATTAAACTGGGAAGGGTCATAGCACTTGCATGCAAGTTTGCACACATTGCACTTGTCCTATAGTTAGTTTCACTGCTTCAATTGTTCTCATTTCGTCCCCTTGGAATTATAAGGTTCTATCTGTGTTCTGAGCAGTTTTGAGATATTGAGCTTTAAAGTTTTTGCATTCCATTTGACTGTGTAGAAATAACATTTTTATTTTCTAAATAAAAAGTTCCAAAATGTACACAACTTAAAAAACAACATCACATAATGTAAAGAAGTGGTCACAGAATAAGAATATGTGAATAACTCAATTTTGACAATTTTGAAGGGGACGATTTGTAAGTCGCTTTGGATGAAAGCGTCTGATAAATGAATAAATGTAAATAATACTAGTTTAGCTCAACCAATCACCAAGCAATGCTTCATGTTGTTCAGTCTGTGGTGTAAAAAGGTGCATTAGTTATTAAAGAAAAAACACTTCAGCAAAACATGATCAGATCAAAGTGTCTGAACCATTTTTGGTCCCAAATTTTTATAGATTTTACTGCTATAGTCACTGTATGAAGAATATTTGGGTATAATGTCACAGTTTACTTGATTTTGCTCTCCTCACTTACACAAATGATCTATAGTGTCCTGCACACACTAGTAAAAAAAAAAAAACACAAACAAATTATATCTGTTGGCTGAATCATTTTTGGTTTGACTGTACTTCTGCCTAATGGCAGTTTACATCAGTTTTCTCTTTTAATCCACGCACACATACTGTCCTTTAATATAATATTTAGCCAAATGCAGGAAAGCTGATCTCATTTACACATTGCAATCCAAAGTCTAAATATAGCAACAGTTGCTAAATTGGCAACACTGTTTCGGAGCAAAAGAAGCATTTTTATAAACGATCTGTGCAATAATGTGATGAAGCGTTCGCAATTCTGATTTCACGTTAATCCTAAAAGACATGGGGAACTTTTTTTTCTGTTGCTTGACGTTCATATTTGCAAAAAGCGTGTATAAAAGATTTTTTTTTTCCAAGTAGTTTTTATTGTCGAGTCCTGTGTCACCAGTTCAAAAAAATGAGTAAAGCCAGTCAATTAAATAGGTTTTTAATGAAATCAGTGTCCTCCACCCTAACAACAGATTTACTAACACATACTTCACATTAAGGCTGGCAGAATTCACACCTGCAGTCTCAGCTGTCAATCATTATAGGGCATATTCACACTGGAAGAAAATAAATATGACAAACAAGATAAATAGAAGCTGTGATGAAATATTTAAAGCATGCACACACACACACACACACACACACAGATCAATGGATTGAATCGTCTGTCCTGAGACTGAAGACATGACTGGAAGGCCACGTGTGCTGAACACACTGATGGTGAAGAACTCAATCACATTCATTTCTGCTTTCTTCACATTGCATATTTAAAACAGGGTTCCCACTGCTGAAGAAAACCTGGAAACATCAGTAAAGCTGGAAATCCCCATTTTAAAACTAGCTAATGGAATCTTCAAGAAATTTCTACAATGAATGTACATTTTCTTGCTGTGCTTAAAGTGCAGCATTTTAAGCACTTATGTGAACAGTAAAACTCAGTTGCAAGCCACAATGATTTCTTGTTTGCAATTGTTCAATAGATTTGTTGAACCAATTTAAATTGGTCTGAAATCAAAAAGAATCGTTTAAAAATCCTTATCTAGTGATCATGAACATTCATTGATCAAAGAATGTGGGAACCCTGCTGAAATTAATCAAACGATTTGCCATAAAACACACTACTTGCGAATGCGCACACACACACACACACACACACACACACCTCATTGGAGATCAAACACACTGCACGTCTTCTGTGACAGTGATGCATTCATGTATTTGGGAATGTTGCTTTACTCATCATCTCCACTGAAACCTTAGTGTTTTACGCATTGGGGAAATTGTTATAAATTAATACCCTATTCATGTATAAATGGGATGTAAATAACATGTAAATAAGGAATAGTTCATCTCAAAATAAAAATGTCCTGATTATTTGCCCATCCCTGGGCCATCCAAGATGTACATGACTCTCTTTCCTCAGCCAAAGAGAAATGAAGCTTCCAGGATGTTTCTCCATCTAATGAAAGTGAATGGTGCGCAACGTAGACCATTTTTGACGGCCCAAAATTCATATTTTATTCATAAAATTCAGCCAACCTCTCTTCTCTAGCAAAACCATTGGTCATTTTTCAGGAAAAATTATATACTTTTTGACTACAAATGCTCATCTTTGTCCAGCTCTGTGAAGCACATCCACAAGCTCATGTGTGTTAGCAAGATCACGCGTGACTACGGCTGGGTAGCGTTTGAATTTTAACAATTACAATTCTGCTTATCGATTCCGATTTCTTATTGATTCCTAACTTCGATTCTGATAAGATTAAAAAAAAAACCTTAGATATCATTCACGTTTAGTCTTATTGCAAAACATTTAATTGTAGCTGAATATCATGAACACAAATCAACAGGCTAAATTACACTTACATAAGGAACGTTTGCCTGTGGTTTAAAAACACCACAGAAAAACAACTAGCCTAACTAATATAAATTACAAATATAAATTAAAACGAATAATATACAACTGAACAAACATAGGATTGAAATAAACAGTGTTTGAAGATTTTCAGGTATTCAGGTACAGAAACTGTAATCAAATGTATAATAACTGCACTTTATAAATAAAATATACATTACAAAAGTTATTCAGTCAAGAACGAGTTAATTTTCTATTTGTCTTTTGTTGTTTGATTATTGTTATTATAGAGACGGCAGCAGGAATATTAGTGCCGTCACTTTAAAAGCTGCACGGATCCAATATACTGATACACGTACGGTTTAAAATCACATTAAAACCACTTTCTATGAGACACCGATCACCGAAACACCGAAAACAGTGCACAAATCGTCTCGTGCTTGAATGGTTTAAAGTCATATTGAAATGCTCACAAAGGAATCGATAAGAGGAATAGAAAATTAAATTCTATAACAAGTATCCGATTCCTGACCTCAAGTATTTTCAATTCCGACTCATAAGTAGGGTTACGCGTGACGTAGATGCAAGAACCACCCCATTGTTTACAAGAGGAGTTTACATCCAGGAACACACACATGAACAGACCATTTTTGGCTATAAACTGAAACAAATGCTAACAAACTGCTTTTTTTCCACATGTGACTTTCCCAACACACATTCATCATGCAAAAGGTCATGAACTCCACCGACTCGTGGACGCGCTTTGCAGAGCTGGACCAAGGCAAACATTTGTTGTAAATAAATAAATAAATGTTGTTGGTTTTTTTTCCTGTAATTAATGGTTTTGCTAGATTAACACCCTTGGGTCACGCTTTGAAGCCTAATGGTCGACGTTGAGCACCATTCACTCACATTAGATCGTTTTCCTCCAAAACCTTCATTTCTCTTTGGCTGAGTAAAGAAAGTCATGTACATCTTGGATGGCCTTTAGGTGGGAAAACATTAATCAGGAAATATTTATTATAGCCTGAACTATTCCTTTAATGTTACGACAGTGCCAATACATCCATGCCAACATATGTACAGTCTTTCTCCCTGAACGGGTTGCACACGTCTCCATATCCCTTTGCTGACCGTGTGGCGTCTCATAAACACAGCAGCTGAATTGTTGAAACACAGTGTTGTAAAAGAGCTTTTCAGCAGCAGCGTCGTCATCATTACCCAGAAGCACGTCCTAAACATCCCTGACTGACATGCATTCCTCGAGCCACGACTGATCCCGGAGCTTCATGTTCCCTGTGGAGTCCCTCGATCATCAGCGTCCCTTCAGGATCCCGTCGAGCACGCGGTCTCCCTTCTCCGAGAGCCAGTATCCCGCCATCGCTGCCACGCCACCGATGAAGATAGCGGTGAACACCATGTCTCCTTTAGCGGCGAGAGTAGCGAGCGCACAGATCACCACACCGAAGAACATCTGCTGGAGGACGAGCACCTCATCATCCGTCATGTCGTCAAACAAACCCTTCTCTGGACCCACTGAGAGACACACAGAGCAGGTTATAGAGCGTGTGTTTCTGTACAGCGCGCACTCTTCTGAAGCGTTGGAAAAAGACTAAGGCCTCATCCACACTACTACATTTTAGTTTAGAAACGGAGACCTTTTGCTACGTTTGCACCTCCCGTCCAGACTAAAACTGCAAAAACGAAGACCTAAAACGGAGGACTTTAGAAAAGATGACGCAGAGGCTCACGCTCGGCTCTCTGATTGGCTGTCATACAACGGAAGAAAACATACAACAACAGCCTGGACTACCAGTTACGTTAGTGCAAGTAAATTCTGCATTTTACAATGCTATAACTGCCGACATGTGCCGGAGGCAAGCTATTATTCCAGCGATCTGTGACAGTTCCCATGTGCAGCGGCGGAATCGACCGTACATGGAGCGTCGGTTTTGGGTTAAGCCGGGAAGAACCAGCGCATGGTTGGATAATTTTATCAATGAAGTTGTAGTTCCTGAGGAATGGTGCGAAAACTTTTGAATGTCCAGATCGGCACTTATCAACCTCAGCGAAATCTGAGGAATAGTCAATCTGATTCCTGTTTACACCGGCACGCGCACGCCCAGTGTAGGAGAATGATCACGTGATCCACGTTTTCAGTCGTTTTAATGTGGATGGAGATCAGTTCCAATACGCAGCTGAAACGCTGGTGTGGACGCAGATCGTATTCGTTTGAATTCTCCGTTTCTAAACTAAAACGCAGTAGTGTGGATGGGGCCTAAACTGGCACAAGACAGTCATCATCCTATATAGCAGGCAAAATTAGGATTGTGCTTCTTTGTAATCAGAGCCTAAAAGTAACTTTTTGCCGCACATGCCAATGACTTTAGAAAATTTACCATACATATTTTTTATCGGCCATGAAACTGTTTTTACAAAATCAGGCAGTAATGACACAATTTTAGATACCAGAGAAAATTCAGAATTCTCTATTCCAATTTCAAGACCACAGCTAAAACTGCTAGCTAAATATAAATTTAAAACATTATTAAAGACAAGTAACATTCAGTAATAAAATAAGAAGAAATAATCAGATCACAAGCAAAAGCACAAATAAATACAATATAATAAAGAATGAAATACAAATGAAATAAACAGTAGTTTTCAGGTACAGAAAAGTACGGAGCCCCCCTAGTCCCACTTTGTCAAAAAAAATAATTATAACTATCTCTTGGCCTCAAGATAGTAACTCGTGGCCTCAAGATAGTAACTTGTGGCCTCAAGATAGTAACTCGTGGCCTCAAGATAGTAACTCGTGGCCTCAAGATAGTATCTTGTGGCCTCAAGATAGTATCTCGTGGCCTCAAGATAGTATCTCGTGGCCTCAAGATAGTATCTCGTGGCCTCAAGATAGTAACTCGTGGCCTCAAGATAGTATCTCGTGGCCTCAAGATAGTAACTCGTGGCCTCAAGATAGTATCTCGTGGCCTCAAGATAGTAACTCGTGGCCTCAAGATAGTATCTTGTGGCCTCAAGATAGTAACTCGTGGCCTCAAGATAGTATCTCGTGGCCTCAAGATAGTAACTTGTGGCCTCAAGATAGTATCTCGTGGCCTCAAGATAGTAACTCGTGGCCTCAAGATAGTATCTTGTGGCCTCAAGATAGTAACTCGTGGCCTCAAGATAGTATCTCGTGGCCTCAAGATAGTAACTTGTGGCCTCAAGATAGTATCTCGTGGCCTCAAGATAGTATCTCCTGGCCTCAAGATAGTAACTCGTGGCCTCAAGATAGTATCTCGTGGCCTCAAGATAGTAACTCGTGGCCTCAAGATAGTATCTCGTGGCCTCAAGATAGTAACTCGTGGCCTCAAGATAGTAACTCGTGGCCTCAAGATAGTAACTCGTGGCCTCAAGATAGTATCTCCTGGCCTCAAGATAGTAACTCGTGGCCTCAAGATAGTAACTCGTGGCCTCAAGATAGTAACTCGTGGCCTCAAGATAGTATCTCGTGGCCTCAAGATAGTGACTCGTGGCCTCAAGATAGTAACTCGTGGCCTCAAGATAGTATCTCCTGGCCTCAAGATAGTAACTCTTGGCCTCAAGATAGTATCTCGTGGCCTCAAGATAGTAACTCGTGGTATCAAGATAGTATCTCGTGGCCTCAAGATAGTAACTCGTGGCCTCAAGATAGTAACTCGTGGCCTCAAGATAGTATCTCCTGGCCTCAAGATAGTAACTCGTGGCCTCAAGATAGTAACTCGTGGCCTCAAGATAGTATCTCGTGGCCTCAAGATAGTATCTCGTGGCCTCAAGATAGTATCTCGTGGCCTCAAGATAGTGACTCGTGGCCTCAAGATAGTAACTCGTGGCCTCAAGATAGTATCTCCTGGCCTCAAGATAGTAACTCTTGGCCTCAAGATAGTATCTCGTGGCCTCAAGATAGTAACTCGTGGTATCAAGATAGTATCTCGTGGCCTCAAGATAGTAACTCGTGGCCTCAAGATAGTATCTCCTGGCCTCAAGATAGTAACTCGTGGCCTCAAGATAGTAACTCGTGGCCTCAAGATAGTAACTCGTTGCCTCAAGATAGTAACTCGTTGCCTCAAGATAGTATCTCGTGGCCTCAAGATAGTATCTCGTGGCCTCAAGATACTATCTTGAGGCCTCAAGATACTATCTTGAGGCCTCAAGATAGTAACTTGTGGCCTCAACATAGTAACTCGTGGCCTCAAGATAGTATCTTGTGGCCTCAAGATAGTATCTCGTGGCCTCAAGATAGTATCTCGTGGCCTCAAGATAGTAACTCGTGGCCTCAAGATAGTAACTCGTGGCCTCAAGATAGTATCTCGTGGCCTCAAGATAGTAACTCGTGGCCTCAAGATAGTATCTCGTGGCCTCAAGATAGTAACTCGTGGCCTCAAGATAGTATCTCGTGGCCTCAAGATAGTATCTCGTGGCCTCAAGATAGTAACTCGTGGCCTCAAGATAGTATCTCCTGGCCTCAAGATAGTAACTCGTGGCCTCAAGATAGTATCTCGTGGCCTCAAGATAGTAACTCGTGGCCTCAAGATAGTATCTTGTGGCCTCAAGATAGTAACTCGTGGCCTCAAGATAGTAACTCGTGGCCTCAAGATAGTATCTCGTGGCCTCAAGATAGTAACTCGTGGCCTCAAGATAGTATCTCGTGGCCTCAAGATAGTATCTCGTGGCCTCAAGATAGTATCTCGTGGCCTCAAGATAGTATCTCGTGGCCTCAAGATAGTAACTCGTGACCTCAAGATAGTAACTCGTGGCCTCAAGATAGTAACTCGTGGCCTCAAGATAGTAACTCGTGGCCTCAAGATAGTAACTCGTGGCCTCAAGATAGTAACTCGTGGCCTCAAGATAGTATCTCGTGGCCTCAAGATAGTATCTCGTGGCCTCAAGATAGTATCTCGTGGCCTCAAGATAGTGACTCGTGGCCTCAAGATAGTAACTCGTGGCCTCAAGATAGTATCTCCTGGCCTCAAGATAGTAACTCGTGGCCTCAAGATAGTATCTCGTGGCCTCAAGATAGTAACTCGTGGCCTCAAGATAGTAACTCGTGGCCTCAAGATAGTAACTCGTGGCCTCAAGATAGTATCTCCTGGCCTCAAGATAGTAACTCGTGGCCTCAAGATAGTAACTCGTGGCCTCAAGATAGTAACTCGTGGCCTCAAGATAGTATCTCGTGGCCTCAAGATAGTAACTCGTGGCCTCAAGATAGTATCTCCTGGCCTCAAGATAGTAACTCGTGGCCTCAAGATAGTAACTCGTGGCCTCAAGATAGTAACTCGTGGCCTCAAGATAGTATCTCGTGGCCTCAAGATAGTAACTCGTGGCCTCAAGATAGTATCTCGTGGCCTCAAGATAGTAACTCGTGGCCTCAAGATAGTATCTCGTGGCCTCAAGATAGTAACTCGTGGCCTCAAGATAGTATCTCGTGGCCTCAAGATAGTATCTCGTGGCCTCAAGATAGTGACTCGTGGCCTCAAGATAGTAACTCGTGGCCTCAAGATAGTATCTCCTGGCCTCAAGATAGTAACTCGTGGCCTCAAGATAGTAACTCGTGGCCTCAAGATAGTATCTCGTGGCCTCAAGATAGTAACTCGTGGCCTCAAGATAGTAACTCGTGGCCTCAAGATAGTATCTTGTGGCCTCAAGATAGTATCTCGTGGCCTCAAGATAGTATCTCGTGGCCTCAAGATAGTATCTCGTGGCCTCAAGATAGTAACTCGTGGCCTCAAGATAGTAACTCGTGGCCTCAAGATAGTAACTCGTGGCCTCAAGATAGTAACTCGTGGCCTCAAGATAGTAACTCGTGGCCTCAAGATAGTAACTCGTTGCCTCAAGATAGTATCTCGTGGCCTCAAGATAGTAACTCGTGGCCTCAAGATAGTAACTCGTGGCCTCAAGATAGTATCTCGTGGCCTCAAGATAGTAACTCGTGGCCTCGAGATAGTATCTCGTGGCCTCAAGATAGTAACTCGTGGCCTCAAGATAGTAACACGTGGCCTCAAGATAGTAACTCGTGGCCTCAAGATAGTAACTCGTTGCCTCAAGATAGTAACTCGTGGCCTCGAGATAAGTGTATATAAAAGGACAATGCACAATGGAGCAGCTTTTCTCCCCAAAGCAGAAAGTGCACGCTAAAGCTGCCACCCGCTTAAGGCACTTCTTGTCAGGCTAATAGCTATGGATAGAGAGCATTTGATAAAGTTGTATTTTAATTTAGGGATGTGTTACCAGGATATGCTGAACACACTTGCTTTGCAAGGGATTATTGTCAGTAAAGGGCAGTTAGGCCTCAGTAATTTTGCATATTTGCAGTTATTCTGTTTACATCGAGATAGTATCTCGTGGCCTATGTAAAATAACTGCATAGTCTTCACTGTACAAATTAAACATCCTTATTAATTAATCCTTATTAAAGTTACAAAAGTTATTTAACCAAGAGCAGTGAGTGATTTTTTTCTCTGTCCTTTGTTGTTTGATTAACTTTAAAAACAGGCAGCAGGAATATTAGGTCGCTGTCACTTTAAGAATGAATGCACGGATCTAATATACTGATACTGGTACACATGCATTTACTTTCTCAACTGTTTACATTCACTTAAAACATAACCGACTGTGTTTACTAGGATGTTCGCTATTTTTTGACATAATTGTGTGTGAATTTTCCGCTCAAGAACAAGAAGACATATTATAATAATAATAATAATATATATATTATGTCTTATAATATACATTATAATATATATAACCCCACTGGGTGGGTTGTTACACCAGTTTGAAACTGGGAGAATGAAGGGACATGTTTTTAAATTGACCAAATTAAGTTTGTTGATGTATCTTTCACGCTCTATGGCAGGCAGGGTGGACATATAATTACTTGACATGATTAATCTTAGTGATTTCTTAATTTATTCACGCCTGTCGGCTGTGTACGGACTTTGTTTTGTGATGCTATTTTGTATTGAAGTCTATGGGAAGTCTAGTTTATTTTCCCCTAAAAAGGGGCGGTGACGAAATCAACAGTTAAGTTAAGAATGTAGCAGTTAAGAATGTACAACAGTTAAGAATGTAGCAGTTTGAACTCTGTGGGTGGTGATGGCGCAGTGGATAAGACACATGCCTTTGGTGTGAGAGACCCGGGTTCGAATCCACTGTGAGACACCATTGTGTCCCTGAGCAAGACACTTAACCCCTAGTTGCTCCAGAGGCGTGCGACCTCTGACATATATAGCAATTGTAAGTCGCTTTGGATAAAAGCGTCAGCTAAATGAATAAATGTAAATGTAAGTTCCCGGATGTGCCGGTAGTGCGTATGCATTGTTAGAATTCATAACAATTTTACCGGCCAACTTGTGAGTGCTTGCCACCAGGGGGCCCCCAATCGAGTTTAAATTGTTTTATTTTTTTTTAGATGACTTAAACAAGTGACATAAATGAATGAATGAATATGAATGAATAATTCAAGACAAGAAAATTCTGATTTCATGATCAATATACTTGCCAACAACTGCTGCTGTGTCTGCCAGCGTTTAAGTCATGCGCATAATCTAGACACCTCGCGAGTGCATTGACAATTCGTGCGCATAGTCATGGTATCGGTTTAAGTTGGAGAAAATAGCCGCAGGGGCACTTAACCTTCTAGGTGTAAGGGTTGCAGTTTGAATAAATAATAAACATAGCAGTTTGAACTCTTCTCCACTTTATTATACCACACATCAGATCACTAACTCCAAAAACCCGCGACACTCCAGTACCAAGTGCGCACGACCCATTCCTATCTACGGCAAGCCCCGAGGGGAAAAATAGATTGCATACACACATACAACGAGCGCCAGTACATCATTACCGGTATTATAGTAACAGACTTTGTTGGATTCTGTCATGTACAATCCAACAAAGTCTGTTACAATAATAATAATAAAAAAGATTTTGGAGGACAGTTACACTGTATTGAGACAGGTGAGGAATAATAATATTTTTACAGTTTTCAACAATAATTGTCATTGTTGAACCCTTGCTCTTATTATGTTTCTGATTTCTCAGTTTTGTCATTATTTTAGCGAATAATTTATTTTATATGTTTTGCGACAGTTTGTTTTAAGAAGTTTCAAAGAGTTAGTAAAAGAGTAAAGTAAAAGTTAAAACTTTTTTATTTAAGTAGGCATCTATTTTTATTTTGTATTAATACATAACCTCACTGTATTCATTTATAATGTATCATTATTGCGTGACATTTGTGTCAATAATCGTCAAGCACAGGTGACTTCGCGTAGTGGGAGGGGGCCCCCAAATCAAATTCTGCTTAGGGCCCCCAAAAGGCTCGGACCGGCTGTGTTGGAAATGATTTGCTCATAAAGCAACCAAGTTATTAAAGTGGGCAGGTGCGGGTCGCAATATTTTGGTCTTGGCTTTGATATGAAGCTTTTGGATTTATTATGTTCTTGTTTGCTGTTTTTAGAGCAAGATCTGGCAACACAAATGAGTCAACGCTTGCACCTTTTTCCTTGAGGTTTTCATTAAGAAGAGATGTGCGTTTAAATGCCTCATTAAAGGGATAGTTATTGTCATTTTGTCATCATTTACTCACTCTCAAGTTGTTCCAAACCTGTATGAATTTCTTTGTTCTGCTGAACACAGAGGTAGGGCCGTGAAACGATTAATCATGATTAATCGCATCCAAAATAAAAGTTTGTGTTTACATAATATATGTGTGTGTGCTCTGTATAATTATTTTATATATATAAATACACAGTATATATTAGACACAGTACACACACATATATTATGTAAACACAGAATGTTATTTTGGATGTAATTAATCGCGATTAATCGTTGCACAGCCCTGCTATTTTGAAGAACATTTAAGCAAAAAGTTTTGGGGCAGCATTTACTTCCATAGTATGGAAAAAAAATACTATGCAAGTCAATGGCGCCCCACAACTTTTTGGGTGAACTATCCCTTTAATAACTAGTTGCATAGTTGCTTAGTTTCTTACACACTGTTTCTTACACACTGTGTAGAATGTTTGTAAATGCGGTTTTCACTCCTGTAAATGACTGAACTGTGTGTGAACTGAACAGGATTAAGCACTAAAAGGTGAACTGGCTGCAGTGTGTACATGCCCAGACAGCAACATAGTGTCGGCCCAGATCCAGCCCACATCTGGTACATGTGGATTCAATGTTACCAGATCAGCGCACACTTACATCACAGATAGTTCCTATAGCGCTGGTTTAGACCCGACTCTGAAGTAGGAGCTAAATTAGTTCCTCCAAAAGAGGTCCTAGAACTAAAATCGTTTCTAGTTCCTGCGGTGCGAACACGCCAAAATCTGGGAAATTCCATAAATTCTAGGAACTATGAAAAGGTTCCTCCGGTGCAAAAGCCCCTAATGTAGCTGTCTGGGTGGCCTTTTAGTGTGCAGCAGAAGGACTCTGGGATTGAGTGTGTGTGTTGCACTTACTAGGTGGCAGATTCTCCACACAAATGCTTTCCCGTCGGATGAATCCCTCGGCACACTCACAACGGAATGAACCCTCCTCATTAACACACGCTTCATTGAGTCCAGGGCAGGCGATGGCTCTCTCCGCACACTCATCGATGTCTGACGAGAGATTTTCATCATCTGATCAAACATCATGTCAACAGAAGCATCAAATCTAAATACGCTTGGTAAAAGTCTTACCTAGACACTTTGCCCCAGTGATTCTGAAGCCACGAGAGCATTTCTTACAGCGAGCCGGTCCGCTCCCCATGCAGCCCACACACGCCTGATCACAACCTACACACACTCGCGTCAGTGCACACGCACACACACCACAGTATCACTGAGTGTTAGTGTGAGACTGACCTCTGCATTCATAAGAGCCCTCTGTGTTGAAGCAGTACGTGTTCGAAGGACAGCGAGCCAATTCAGTGCCACACTCATCCACATCTGAGGAAACACACACACACACACACACGCACACACAGACACACACGCACACACACAGGGATAAAGAGCTGGGACTGATGTGGTAAACTGGTGACAGAAGGCAGAAGCAGCTCATATTGAAACATCTTGTTCAGCTGAAAATGATAAGATCATTATTTACGAATACTCACCCTCATGTTTGTGGTGTGCAATATGCAATTCTCACAAAAAAGATATTTTATAATATCTAATATAATTAAACATATTAGCTTGAAGGAAATAGCTTTAATTTATATTAATGTTTGAACCATGTAGATAATGCACAGGTGATGTGGTGTATTTACTGAAGTGCTGTCAGGGACTTGTGTGTTTATTTTAACTTTGTATATATTTTTTTTTCTTCGTTGTTTTTTTGCAGAAAGCGAAATTACTTCAACTCAGTTCAAAGCACTTTGGGCACATTGCCATACCTTGGCTTGAGGACAACTTAATAGTCACCTGCTCCAAACTCAAGACAGGAAGCGCTCACACAGAGTGCTTGGAAGTCCTCTACTCGCTTGACCGATGCTAAGGCTAGAAGTAGTGCAGTCTTGAGCGAGAGTGGCTTCAATTCGGCCAACTGTAGCGGCTCGAAAGGAGGCCCTTTGAGGGTCCTGAGAACCGTTGATAGGTCCCTGGAGGGTACTGTAGGGGGGCGTGGCGGGTTGACCCTCTTTGCTCCCCTCAGGAAGCAAACGATCATGTCGCTTTTCTCTACCGACTGGTTGGCCACTGGGTCATGGAAAACTGCAATGGCCGCCACATAGACTTTGAGCGTGGATGGGGTACGGCCCGCATTGAGTAGCTCTTGGAGAAATGAAAGTACCATTGGTACTTTGCATATTGCAGGGTCCTGATTCAGGGCTGAGCACCAGCTGGAGAACACAGACCACTTAAGGGCGTAGAAGCGTCTCGTGGACGGAGCTCTAGCCTAAAAAATGGTCCTTAGGACTCTCGCTGGGCCGTCTGTAAGCTCTCGTCGAGGGGCCACACATGGGGGGCCCATAGTTTGGGATAGGGGTGCCAAATAGTCCTGTTCGCCTGGGAAAGGAGATCATTCCTCAGGGGTATTGACCACGGGGCTGCTGTGAGCAGCTGAATCAACTCGGGGAACCAAGGTTGGGTTCGCCAGAGAGGGGTCACTAGAAGGACTACGTGTCTGCCTTCCCTGATCCCTTTGATGACCTGAGGGAGGAGCGCGACTGGGAGAAAAGCATAAAGGAGGCGGCTGGGCCATTCGTGGAAGGAGGAAGGAGATCCTCTGACTGGGGAACAGTGAGCTCTTGGCTATGTTGATTCTGAGTCCCAGGCATTCCAACTGGCTGAGTAGCACAGATCTGTGGGAATTTAGGTCCGCCTCTGACTGGGCCAGAACGAGCCAGTCGTCGAAGGCATTTCAGATCGTGCATTCCCTTCTGTCACAGGGGGGAAAGTGCTGCATCCATGCACTTCATAAAAGTGCATGGGGCCAGGGACGTTCCGAATGGTAGGACTGTATACTGGTAGGCCACCCCTTCGAACGGGAATCTCAAAAACGGTCTGAGATAGGGGGCTATTTGGATATGAAAGTATGCATCTTTTTGGGACATCCTTTTTGGGAACAAGGAACTAGTGACTGTATAGGCCTGTATAGGCCTGTATAGGACTGTATAGACTCCCGCCTTCGCTCCCGCAGAAACGGTTAATACAAAATTTACTTTGTGAAATAAACAGTTATGGACATGTAGAAATTAAAGTTGAAGCTCCAATCTCCCCCGAAAATCCCCCAAAAAAAGTCTGTCGGTGCCGGAGTGACTACTTTGTTTAGAGAAGATGTCAATCACAGCTGTCAATCATGACATCACATTCCCGTTTTTACTGCATCAAATAACTAACTAAGACCAAACTTATTTAAATGGAGCGCAACTGGAAGAAAACAAAACTAGAGGTATTTCGCATTTCATGGAAAGAGAGCACGATTGCATACAGAGAGGCCTTAAAATCTGCTAGATCTGCTTATTTTTCAACCCTATTAGAATAAAATAAACAAAACCCTAGTTATTTATTTGAAACAGTGGCTAAACTAACGAAAAATAAAGCTTCAAGCCCAGAAGTTTCCAAGCAGCACAGCAGTAATGACTTAATGAACTTCTTTACTTACAAGATTGATAATATAAGGGAGAAAATTATAACTATGCAACCGTCTACTACAGTATCGCATCAGACAGTGCATTGTAGTCTCACTGACGAAAAATTTGATTCATTCATTGCTATGGGAGAGGAAGAATTTCAACAACATGTATGTTAGACCCTATACCGACTAAGCTACTGAAAGAGATGCTTCCAGAGGTCATAGATCCTCTTCTTAATTAATTCTTAATCATTAATTAATCTTTGTCATTATGAAACATACCGAAAACTTTTAAGCTGGCGATGATTAAACTGCTTTTTAAAAAAAAGCAACTTGATCCTACGGAATTAGTAAATTACAGGCCGATCTCGAATCTACCTTTTATGCCAAAGATACTAGAAAAGGCAGTATCCTCACAACTATGTTCCTTTTTAGAAAGAAATGATATCTGTGAAAATTTTCAATCAGGATTTAGACTGTACCATAGTACTGAGACAGCTCTCACTGGAGTCACAAATGATTTGCTCTTATCATCCGATCGTGGTTGTATCTCTCTATTAGTGCTACTCGATCTTAGTGCTCCATTTGACACTATCGACCACAACATTCTTTTAAATAGACTCGAAAATTATGTTGGCATTAGTGGAATTGCACTAGCATGGTTTAAATCATACTTATCTGTCCATTATCAGTTTGTAGCAGTAAATGAAGAGATGTCTTATCGATCAAAAGTTCAGTATGGTGTACCACAAGGCTCAGTACTAGGACAGTACTAGTTGCTGTTCACTCTGTACATGCTACCCTTAGGAGATATCATTAGGAAGCATGGCATTAGTTTTCACTGTTATGCTAATGATACTCAGCTCTATATTTCTTCACGCCCTGATGAAACTTACCAATTAACAAAATGAACGGAATGCATAGCAGATATAAAAAACTAGATGACTAGCAATTTCCTACTACTTAATTCTGAAAAAACAGAGATTCTAGTTATTGGACAAAAAAACTTCCTCACGTAATAACCTTGTTACGCGGCAGCAAGGATGAAACGGAGAGTGAATCCAATCGCAAGCACATTTAATAAACAAATACCAACAGGTAATTCAGGGAACTCAAAACAGAACAGAAATAACATTAAACAACAACCGACAGCCAACAACTGAAACACAGGGGTTTAAATACACAGACAAACAAGATAACAAGGGGGCGTGGTTAATAAGAAACACCTGGGGAGACTAATAAACATGGACGAGGAACACCTGTGGACACTGAGCAACAACAAACAAAAGACAAGACACATGGCAGGGTCACATGACAAACAAGGAATCACATGATATACAAGACACAACAAAAACCCACACGTAACATAGCCCACCCCCTATGGGCGGCTCCCGACGCCCCTTGAAACAAAAACACTAAAGTTCAGGAGGGTGGTGAAGTGGAGGCGGTCTTGGGGGAGGGACGGAGGGCCAGGTTCGTACCGGGGACCAGGGCAGAGACGACCTCTCGGGCGGCCATGGCAGAGAAGACAGTCCATCGGGCGGCCAGGGCGGAGAAGACAGTCCATCGGGCGGCCAGGGCGGAGACGACCCCTCGGGCGGCCATGGCGGAGAAGACAGTCCATCGGGCGGCCAGGGCGGAGATGACCCCTCGGGCGGCCATGGCGGAGAAGACAGTCCATTGGGCGGCCAGGGCGGAGAAGACAGTCCATCGGGCGGCCAGGGCGGAGACGACCCCTCGGGCGGCCAGGGCGGAGACGACCCCTCGGGCGGCCAGGGCGGTGCAGACACCGGCTCAGGAACAGCAGATACCGGCTCAGGAACAGCAGACAACACACCCACTGGCTCGGGAACAGACATCACACACACTGGCTCGGGAACAGACAACACACACACTGGCTCGGGAACAGACAACACACACACTGGCTCGGGAACAGACATCACACACACTGGCTCGGGAACAGACAACACACACACTGGCTCGGGAACAGACAACACAGACTCTGGCTCGGGAACAGACATCACACACACTGGCTCGGGAACAGACATCACACACACTGGCTCGGGAACAGACAACACACACACTGGCTCGGGAACAGACATCACACACACTGGCTCGGGAACAGACATCACGCACACTGGCTCGGGAACAGACAACACGCACACTGGCTCGGGAACAGACATCACACACACTTGCTCGGGAACAGACAACACACACACTGGCTGGACGTGGCCGACGTGAAGCTCTGGCTGGACGTGGCTGACGTGAAGCTCTGGCTGGACGTGGCTGACGTGAAGCTCTGGCTGGACGTGGCTGACGTGAAGCTCTGGCTGGACGTGGCTGACGTGAAGCTCTGGCTGGACGTGGCTGACGTGAAGCTCTGGCTGGGCGTGGCTGACGTGAAGCTCTGGCTGAACGTGAAAATCCAGCTGGGCGTGGAGGTCAGATGATGACCTGGCGTAACACGTGATGAAGCTCTCCAAACATTTGGAGAGCGCCTCTCTCCAGCCCAGACCAGAGAGATCGGGGAGCTCCCTAGGATTGACCTCCTTAGCCGCCAGCCGGTAACATAATTTTATTGCCTCATCCTCTAGAGAGCAGGAGGCAGCAAGTGAGGCAAACCCCCAGGTGAACTGAAACAAATCAGGGCTCCTCAGGGCTAAGGCCGCGGTCTTTCCAGCGAACTCCAAGCTCATGCTGGGAAGATCAGGCGAGATTTGTGCTGCTGGATTCATTTTTGGTCGGTTGTTCTGTTACGGGGCAGCAAGGATGAAACGGAGAGTGAATCCAATCGCAAGCACATTTAATAAACAAATACCAACAGGTAATCCAGGGAACTCAAAACAGAACAGAAGTAACATTAAACAACAACCGACAGCCAACAACTGAAACACAGGGGCTTAAATACACAGACAAACCGGCCTCTAGTTCATAAACGCCAGAGGAGAACTGGCCCCCGACTGAGCCTGGGTTCTCCCAAGGTTTTTTTTTCTCCATTGGGTCATCTGATGGGGTGTTAGGACACCATTAGGTCACTGGATGGAGTTTTTCGGTTCCTTGCCACTGTTGCCTTTGGCTTGCTCAGTTGGGGATATTCAAATTAATTAACCGATCATACCATTGATCAGCTCTACCAAACTTGGATGTCTTTTTTTTCCAGTAATAAACAAACATTGTTAAGTTGTTTTGATTGATACTGTGAAGCAGCTTTGATACAATCTGTATTGTGAAAAGCGCTATATAAATATATTTGACTTGACTTGACTTGACAAACAAGATAACAAGGGGGCGTGGTTAATAAGAAACACCTGGGGAGACTAATAAACATGGACGAGGAACACCTGTGGACACTGAGCAACAACAAACAAAAGACAAGACACATGGCAGGGTCACATGACAAACAAGGAATCACGTGATATACAAGACACAACAAAAACCCACACGTAACGAACCTAGAATACTGTCTAACACTTGATGGCTGCTCTGTCAAGTCTTCGTTGTCAGTTAGGAACCTGGGTGTGCTCTCTGATACCAATCTTTCATTTGAAAGTCACGCGTCTAGTATATGCTCTCAATGAAAAATGCAGAACAATTAGTTCATGCATTCATGACATCAAGGCTAGATTATTGTAATGCTATTATGGGTGGTTGCCCTGCACGCTTAATAAACAAACTACAGCTGGTCCAAAACGCAGCCGCTAGAGTTCTTACCAGAACCAGGAAGTACAACCATATTAGACAGAACCTGGCTGCATTGGCTCCCTATTAAACATTGGCTCCCTACTGCATTGGCGGAGCCACGCTCTGAAAAGAACGCGATCTGAGAGCAGAGAGATGAGAGAGGCATGCTCTCGCTGTGCCTGTCCTCGTAATGCAGAGGGGCTCTGCATGTGCCAGATCCGTGGCGCGGCATTTGCATCAACGTTGCTGCTCTTTTAGACAGAAAGCGGAGAGCGACTGCTCGCCGCATGTTGATCAGCTGGCTGGAGAGGGCGCTGTTCCACTGCTGGCAAGGCTTTCTGAGTATTCTGCGAAGTCCGAAGATCTTCGCTGACGGAGATTAAATCTGAATCATATGGCAAAATTAGCTGCTTTTATAGGTAGATGCCCCGCCCCTTCTGGTGGGCTCTGTGCTCAGATCGGCGGGCTGTGCACCGATTGGTTTGCGCAGTTACGCCGCTACGCCATTGGTTCGTGCAGTTCTCACTGACCAGCCAATAGCGTACGAGTAGTCTCTGCACTGTTATGGCTGTGCTGTAGCACTGAGTGACTTTATGAATGGCTTCAGTATTCAGAGAAAAAGGAGTTTTCCCATCGCGTCTGCAGACACAATATGACTGACTGTTCGAAAGGGAACGTATTAGTGTGGAGAAGGCCTCAGATGTCTGAGGCTGTAGTGTGTAACTCACCCACACACTTGTTGCTGTGAAGGATCCACCCAGGCTTACAGTCCTGACATCTGTTGTCTTGAGGACCTCTGCACTTCTTACAGGAATAATGGCAAGCTGCCACAAAAAAGACAGATCATACAATTAATCTCCTCATATATGAGTTGTGTTTTCTCCCGTCCCTCGAGAGCCTGGTCACCTGAGCAGGGTGCCTGTGTGTGATTGGAGCTCTTCTCCCGGTAATATCCGTCGGCACAGTCCTGACACAGAGCGCCGGAGTATCCCGGGTCACACACACACTCTCCGTCTCCCAGACGAGTGCCTTCACCCTCACAGCGGCCCAGACCTCCACACACTCCTGCAGGGCTGGAGGGGCACTCTATACACACACACACGCATACACACACACACACACGCATACACATACACACACACGCATACGCACACACACAAACAAGTATGCACACATAAACAAGCATTATATTATCTGAGTTGCCGTAAGGCAGAGATACTCAGATTACATAGCTTGGGGCCAATTTTTCAGAGTCAAGTCACATTTATTTCTATAGATGATTTCAGAGACTCTTTACAGTGATAAACAAGGAAAATAAGGGCTAATGTTGTAAAATTAATCGATTATGAAACAAATTCAGTTTTACCTATAAGCTCTACAGAAGACAATAGAGTTATTTATACATCGTTCATGGAACTCTTTTAAATATTTTAGTTGAATGTTCACCTTTTCATAACCAAGAAATAAAACGCTTTAAAGCATTTAAAACATTTAAAACATCTGAACATTCAGAAATAACGTTTCTATAACTATATTGGAATTGTATCTAAACATTCTTAGAACACATTCTTAGCATGGTTATAGTAGTAGTAGTAATAATAATAATTCGTTTTCATTTGGTATTTTAATGTGCAAAAATTTCAGCTACATCTCAGATCAGGATGTGATTGTGAAAAAAGACGAATTTCCATTAAGCAATCAATCTGCTGTGTGTGTGTGTGTGTGTGTGTGTGTGTGTGTGTGTGTGTGTGTGTGTGTGTGTGTGTGTGTGTGTGTGTGTGTGTGTGTGTGTGTGTGTGTGTGTGTGTGTGTGTGTGTGTGTGTGTGTATTCACCTGCACATTCAGGCCCGTAGTGTCCAGACGGGCAGCACAGTCGGAGCTCCTCGATGCACAGCCATTCAAACAGGTCTGGAGACTCTTGCTGTCTGTAACCTCACACACACACACACACACTTTCTCATAGACACTTTTCACAACTCACAGCTACAAGCAGATGATTTACTCTAGGGGTGCACCGAAATTTCGGCCGCCGAAAATGTTCGGCCGAAAATGGCATTATCGGTTTCGGCCCGAAAAAAAAAAAACAGCCGAAAACGTAAACCGAAAATGAATGTCACCCGCCCCTCCCATGCGTGCGCAAGCGCTTAGGTTTCACTCACGGTCAAGCTGTTATCACGCGTCTGCCTATCAAAGATAGGGATGTCTCCCGCATATTGATAGCGGCTCCCTGATGCCCGCAAATTAGTTCAAATCTCCCGGAAGAGCGAGCGAGCAAGAGCTCGTGCTCCAAACCGTGTAGCGCGCGCACGCCAGAGAGGGAGAGAGCGGAAGACCTTTGCGTGTGTGTGCTAGTGTGCCACATGAAGCGCATGTAAGACCCCCAGTCCAATTTTCTGTGTGTATAGCAGTTACATTAAAATTTGCGTAGCACTGCACAACTGTGTTTCCTAAGGCTACATAGGCTTACATGTTGTTTACAGTTTGAGTTTGGATTAAGTTCTAGTGCTGTTTTTGCACTGTTGTTTTGCATTGTTTTGCACAGCAATTTAAAATGTAAGTAAAAAATTGTTTACATGCAGCAGCAGAATAGAGGCCCACTGCCATTCTGTGATTTTGTGTGCAGTTATTCAGATAATTGTGGATCTTTTTGCACAACTGTTAAAAAACTATTTTATTTGATGGAACATAAAACTTGAAGAATAATATTATTTGGTATTATTATTTATATTTATTGTTAAAAATATTTTAGGTTTTGTACTGTATATATATATATATATATTAGTATAAGTTTTTAAAAGAAGCCATTTTCGGCTTCAGTTTCAGTTTTCGGCCAAGTGCATCCTAAATTTTCGGTTTCGGTTTCGGCCCAGAATTTTCATTTCGGTGCATCACTAATTTACTCAATGCCTTCCGTTATAATGACAGGGAAAAATTCTCCTAGGTTTGTCTCATTGAGTAAACAAACATCTTGCGTACTTCACACACACACTCCAGAAATACATCATGCAAGTAGATAAGTGGTCTGGATCTGAAATTCATGAGTAAACAAAATTTGAGTTAATCAGCCGAGAGTTCTGGCTTTATGTGATGGTAAGTTAACCCTGTTTTATACACACACACACACACTCTCTCACCTGTGAAACCACCACGTCTCCACCTGGTCCTCGATCTGCTCCAGCAGCCGGTTGCATTCAAAGTCAGATTTGTCACACGCCACCTCTACGATCTCTAACAGACGCGTCTCACTACACACAAACACACACACACACACACTTTTAAATAAAGGCTGCGGACCAAACATTTTGATGATATACGATGAAATCAATCTCTGTTCTGAAACAAGCACCTGTTACTCTTACAGCAGGATGAGAAACACCTTTACCTGCGTGTATATTTGGCCAGTTTCTCCTCTTCCCACGCCGTATTCCCTCCTCCAAAATTCTTATTGGCTGTTCGCTCCAAACCCTGAAACAACAGTCATACACTTTTATATGTCAAACACATATGACAGTGAGTGCAGTGCATCACACACACCTGGATGAAGCGCTCAGTGAGTTACAGTCAGATGACAGTGAGTGCAGTGCGTCACACACACCTGGATGAAGTGCTCAGTGAGTTACAGTCAGATGACAGTGAGTGCAGTGCGTCACACACACCTGGATGAAGCGCTCAGTGAGTTACAGTCAGATGACAGTGAGTGCAGTGCGTCACACACACCTGGATGAAGCGCTCAGTGAGTTACAGTCAGATGTCAGTGAGTGCAGTGCGTCACACACACCTGGATGAAGCCGTGAGTGACTTACAGTCAGATGACAGTGAGTGCAGTGTGTCACACACACACCTGGATGAAGCACTCAGTGCGTTACAGTCAGATGTCAGTGAGTGCAGTGCGTCACACACACCTGGATGAAGCGTTCAGTGAGTTACAGTCAGATGACAGTGAGTGCAGTGCGTCACACACACCTGGATGAAGCGCTCAGTGCATTACAGTCAGATGACAGTGAGTGCAGTGCATCACACACACCTGGATGAAGCGCTCAGTGCATTACAGTCAGATGACAGTGAGAGCAGTGCGTCACACACACCTGGATGAAGCGGTCAGTGCGTTGCAGTCAGATGACAGTGAGTGCAGTGCGTCACACACACTTGGATGAAGCCGTGAGTGAGTTACAGTCAGATGACAGCGAGAGCAGTGCGTCACACACACCTGGATGAAGCGCTCAGTGAGTTACAGTCAGATGACAGTGAGTGCAGTGCGTCACACACACCTGGATGAAGCGCTCAGTGCGTTACAGTCAGATGACAGTGAGTGCAGTGCATCACCCACACCTGGATGAAGCCGTGAGTGAGCTACAGTCAAATGACAGTGAGTGCAGTGCGTCACACACACACCTGGATGAAGCCGTGAGTAAGTTACAGTCAGATGACAGTGAGTGCAGTGCGTCACACACACACACCTGGATGAAGCCGTGAGTGAGTTACAGTCAGATGTCAGTGAGTGCAGTGCGTCACACACACCTGGATGAAGCGCTCAGTGCGTTACAGTCAGATGACAGTGAGAGCTGTGCGTCACACACACCTGGATGAAGCCGTGAGTGAGTTACAGTTAGATGACAGTGAGTGCAGTGCGTCACACACACCTGGATGAAGCGCTCAGTGCGTTACAGTCAGATGTCAGTGAGAGCAGTGCGTCACACACACCTGGATGAAGCCGAGAGTGAGTTACAGTCAGATGACAGTGAGAGCAGTGCGTCACACACACCTGGATGAAGCGCTCAGTGCGTTACAGTCAGATGTCAGTGAGAGCAGTGCGTCACACACACCTGGATGAAGCGCTCAGTGCGTTACAGTCAGATGACAGTGAGTGCAGTGCATCACACACACCTGGATGAAGCGCTCAGTGCATTACAGTCAGATGACAGTGAGAGCAGTGTGTCACACACACCTGGACGAAGCCGTGAGTGAGTTACAGTCAGATGACAGTGAGTGCAGTGCGTCACACACACCTGGATGAAGCGATCAGTGCGTTACAGTCAGATGACAGTGAGTGCAGTGCGTCACACACACCTGGATGAAGCGCTCATTGCATTACAGTCAGATGACAGTGAGTGCAGTGCGTCACACACACCTGGATGAAACGGTCAGTGCGTTACAGTCAGATGACAGTGAGTGCAGTGCGTCACACACACCTGGATGAAGCCGTGAGTGAGTTACAGTCAGATGACAGTGAGAGCAGTGAGTCACACACACCTGGATGAAGCCGTGAGTGAGTTACAGTCAGGTGACAGTGAGTGCAGTGCATCACACACACCTGGATGAAGCGCTCAGTGAGTTACAGTCAGATGACAGTGAGTGCAGTGCGTCACACACACCTGGATGAAGCGCTCAGTGCATTACAGTCAGATGACAGTGAGAGCAGTGTGTCACACACACCTGGACGAAGCCGTGAGTGAGTTACAGTCAGATGACAGTGAGTGCAGTGCGTCACACACACCTGGATGAAGCGCTCAGTGAGTTACAGTCAGATGACAGTGAGTGCAGTGCATCACACACACCTGGATGAAGCGCTCAGTGCATTACAGTCAGATGACAGTGAGAGCAGTGTGTCACACACACCTGGACGAAGCCGTGAGTGAGTTACAGTCAGATGACAGTGAGTGCAGTGCGTCACACACACCTGGATGAAGCGATCAGTGCGTTACAGTCAGATGACAGTGAGTGCAGTGCGTCACACACACCTGGATGAAGCGCTCAGTGCATTACAGTCAGATGACAGTGAGAGCAGTGCGTCACACACACCTGGATGAAGCGGTCAGTGCGTTACAGTCAGATGACAGTGAGAGCAGTGCGTCACACACACCTGGATGAAGCCGTGAGTGAGTTACAGTCAGATGACAGTGAGAGCAGTGCGTCACACACACCTGGATGAAGCCGTGAGTGAGTTACAGTCAGATGACAGTGAGAGCAGTGCGTCACACACACCTGGATGAAGCCGTGAGTGAGTTACAGTCAGATGACAGTGAGAGCAGTGCGTCACACACACCTGGATGAAGCCGTGAGTGAGTTACAGTCAGATGACAGTGAGAGCAGTGCGTCACACACACCTGGATGAAGCCGTGAGTGAGTTACAGTCAGATGACAGTGAGTGCAGTGCGTCACACACACCTGGATGAAGCGCTCAGTGCATTACAGTCAGATGACAGTGAGAGCAGTGTGTCACACACACCTGGACGAAGCCGTGAGTGAGTTACAGTCAGATGACAGTGAGTGCAGTGCGTCACACACACCTGGATGAAGCGATCAGTGCGTTACAGTCAGATGACAGTGAGTGCAGTGCGTCACACACACCTGGATGAAGCGCTCAGTGCATTACAGTCAGATGACAGTGAGAGCAGTGCGTCACACACACCTGGATGAAGCGGTCAGTGCGTTACAGTCAGATGACAGTGAGAGCAGTGCGTCACACACACCTGGATGAAGCCGAGAGTGAGTTACAGTCAGATGACAGTGAGTGCAGTGCGTCACACACACCTGGATGAAGCGCTCAGTGAGTTACAGTCAGATGACAGTGAGTGCAGTGCGTCACACAGACCTGGATGAAGCCGTGAGTGAGTTACAGTCAGATGTCAGTGAGTGCGTCACACACACTTGGATGAAGCCGTGAGTGCGTTACAGTCAGATGACAGTGAGAGCAGTGCGTCACACACACCTGGATGAAGCCGTGAGTGAGTTACAGTCAGATGACAGTGAGTGCAGTGCGTCACACACACCTGGATGAAGCGCTCAGTGCGTTACAGTCAGATGACAGTGAGTGCAGTGCGTCACACACACCTGGATGAAGCCGTGAGCGAGTAACAGTGAGATGTCAGTGAGTGCGTCACACACACCTGGATGAAGCGCTCAGTGCGTTACAGTCAGATGTCAGTGAGAGCAGTGCGTCACACACACCTGGATGAAGCCGAGAGTGAGTTACAGTCAGATGACAGTGAGTGCAGTGCGTCACACACACCTGGATGAAGCGCTCAGTGAGTTACAGTCAGATGACAGTGAGTGCAGTGCGTCACACAGACCTGGATGAAGCCGTGAGTGAGTTACAGTCAGATGTCAGTGAGTGCGTCACACACACCTGGATGAAGCCGTGAGTGCGTTACAGTCAGATGACAGTGAGAGCAGTGCGTCACACACACCTGGATGAAGCCGTGAGTGAGTTACAGTCAGATGACAGTGAGAGCAGTGCGTCACACACACCTGGATGAAGCGGTCAGTGCGTTGCAGTCAGATGACAGTGAGTGCAGTGCGTCACACACACTTGGATGAAGCCGTGAGTGAGTTACAGTCAGATGACAGCGAGAGCAGTGCGTCACACACACCTGGATGAAGCGCTCAGTGCGTTACAGTCAGATGTCAGTGAGAGCAGTGCGTCACACACACCTGGATGAAGCCGTCAGTGAGTTACAGTCAGATGACAGTGAGTGCAGTGCGTCACACAGACCTGGATGAAGCCGTGAGTGAGTTAGAGTCAGATGTCAGTGAGTGCGTCACACACAACTGGATGAAGCGCTCAGTGCATTACAGTCAGATGACAGTGAGTGCAGTGCGTCACACACACCTGGATGAAACGGTCAGTGCGTTACAGTCAGATGACAGTGAGTGCAGTGCGTCACACACACCTGGATGAAGCCGTGAGTGAGTTACAGTCAGATGACAGTGAGAGCAGTGAGTCACACACACCTGGATGAAGCCGTGAGTGAGTTACAGTCAGGTGACAGTGAGTGCAGTGCATCACACACACCTGGATGAAGCGCTCAGTGAGTTACAGTCAGATGACAGTGAGTGCAGTGCGTCACACACACCTGGATGAAGCGCTCAGTGCATTACAGTCAGATGACAGTGAGAGCAGTGTGTCACACACACCTGGACGAAGCCGTGAGTGAGTTACAGTCAGATGACAGTGAGTGCAGTGCGTCACACACACCTGGATGAAGCGCTCAGTGAGTTACAGTCAGATGACAGTGAGTGCAGTGCATCACACACACCTGGATGAAGCGCTCAGTGCATTACAGTCAGATGACAGTGAGAGCAGTGTGTCACACACACCTGGACGAAGCCGTGAGTGAGTTACAGTCAGATGACAGTGAGTGCAGTGCGTCACACACACCTGGATGAAGCGATCAGTGCGTTACAGTCAGATGACAGTGAGTGCAGTGCGTCACACACACCTGGATGAAGCGCTCAGTGCATTACAGTCAGATGACAGTGAGAGCAGTGCGTCACACACACCTGGATGAAGCGGTCAGTGCGTTACAGTCAGATGACAGTGAGATCAGTGAGTCACACACACCTGGATGAAGCCGAGAGTGAGTTACAGTCAGATGACAGTGAGTGCAGTGCGTCACACACACCTGGATGAAGCGCTCAGTGAGTTACAGTCAGATGACAGTGAGTGCAGTGCGTCACACAGACCTGGATGAAGCCGTGAGTGAGTTACAGTCAGATGTCAGTGAGTGCGTCACACACACTTGGATGAAGCCGTGAGTGCGTTACAGTCAGATGACAGTGAGAGCAGTGCGTCACACACACCTGGATGAAGCCGTGAGTGAGTTACAGTCAGATGACAGTGAGAGCAGTGCGTCACACACACCTGGATGAAGCGCTCAGTGCGTTACAGTCAGATGACAGTGAGTGCAGTGTGTCACACACACCTGGATGAAGCCGTGAGCGAGTAACAGTGAGATGTCAGTGAGTGCGTCACACACACCTGGATGAAGCCGTGAGTGAGTTACAGTCAGATGACAGTGAGAGCAGTGCGTCACACACACCTGGATGAAGCCGTGAGTGAGTTACAGTCAGATGACAGTGAGAGCAGTGCGTCACACAGACCTGGATGAAGCGCTCAGTGCGTTACAGTCAGATGTCAGTGAGAGCAGTGCGTCACACACACCTGGATGAAGCCGAGAGTGAGTTACAGTCAGATGACAGTGAGAGCAGTGCGTCACACACACCTGGATGAAGCGCTCAGTGAGTTACAGTCAGATGACAGTGAGTGCAGTGCGTCACACACACCTGGATGAAGCGCTCAGTGCGTTACAGTCAGATGACAGTGAGTGCAGTGCATCACACACACCTGGATGAAGCGCTCAGTGCATTACAGTCAGATGACAGTGAGAGCAGTGTGTCACACACACCTGGATGAAGCGATCAGTGCGTTACAGTCAGATGACAGTGAGTGCAGTGCGTCACACACACCTGGATGAAGCGCTCAGTGCATTACAGTCAGATGACAGTGAGTGCAGTGCGTCACACACACCTGGATGAAGCGGTCAGTGCGTTACAGTCAGATGACAGTGAGTGCAGTGCGTCACACACACCTGGATGAAGCCTTGAGTGAGTTACAGTCAGATGACAGTGAGAGCAGTGAGTCACACACACCTGGATGAAGCCGTGAGTGAGTTACAGTCAGATGACAGTGAATGCAGTGCCTCACACACACCTGGATGAAGCGCTCAGTGAGTTACAGTCAGATGACAGTGAGTGCAGTGCGTCACACATACCTGGATGAAGCGCTCAGTGCGTTACAGTCAGATGACAGTGAGTGCAGTGCATCACACACACCTGGATGAAGCGCTCAGTGCATTACAGTCAGATGACAGTGAGAGCAGTGTGTCACACACACCTGGACGAAGCCGTGAGTGAGTTACAGTCAGATGACAGTGAGTGCAGTGCGTCACACACACCTGGATGAAGCGATCAGTGCGTTACAGTCAGATGACAGTGAGTGCAGTGCGTCACACACACCTGGATGAAGCGCTCAGTGCATTACAGTCAGATGACAGTGAGAGCAGTGTGTCACACACACCTGGACGAAGCCGTGAGTGAGTTACAGTCAGATGACAGTGAGTGCAGTGCGTCACACACACCTGGATGAAGCCGTGAGTGAGTTACAGTCAGATGACAGTGAGAGCAGTGAGTCACACACACCTGGATGAAGCCGTGAGTGAGTTACAGTCAGGTGACAGTGAGTGCAGTGCATCACACACACCTGGATGAAGCGCTCAGTGAGTTACAGTCAGATGACAGTGAGTGCAGTGCGTCACACACACCTGGATGAAGCGCTCAGTGCATTACAGTCAGATGACAGTGAGAGCAGTGTGTCACACACACCTGGACGAAGCCGTGAGTGAGTTACAGTCAGATGACAGTGAGTGCAGTGCGTCACACACACCTGGATGAAGCGCTCAGTGAGTTACAGTCAGATGACAGTGAGTGCAGTGCATCACACACACCTGGATGAAGCGCTCAGTGCATTACAGTCAGATGACAGTGAGAGCAGTGTGTCACACACACCTGGACGAAGCCGTGAGTGCGTTACAGTCAGATGACAGTGAGTGCAGTGCGTCACACACACCTGGATGAAGCGCTCAGTGCATTACAGTCAGATGACAGTGAGTGCAGTGCGTCACACACACCTGGATGAAGCGGTCAGTGCGTTACAGTCAGATGACAGTGAGTGCAGTGCGTCACACACACCTGGATGAAGCCGTGAGTGAGTTACAGTCAGATGACAGTGAGAGCAGTGAGTCACACACACCTGGATGAAGCCGTGAGTGAGTTACAGTCAGATGACAGTGAGTGCAGTGCGTCACACACACCTGGATGAAGCCGTGAGTGAGTTACAGTCAGATGACAGTGAGTGCAGTGCGTCACACACACCTGGATGAAGCGCTCAGTGCGTTACAGTCAGATGACAGTGAGTGCAGTGCATCACACACACCTGGATGAAGCGCTCAGTGCATTACAGTCAGATGACAGTGAGAGAAGTGTGTCACACACACCTGGACGAAGCCGTGAGTGAGTTACAGTCAGATGACAGTGAGTGCAGTGCGTCACACACACCTGGATGAAGCGATCAGTGCGTTACAGTTAGATGACAGTGAGTGCAGTGCGTCACACACACCTGGATGAAGCGCTCAGTGCATTACAGTCAGATGACAGTGAGTGCAGTGCGTCACACACACCTGGATGAAACGGTCAGTGCGTTACAGTCAGATGACAGTGAGTGCAGTGCGTCACACACACCTGGATGAAGCCGTGAGTGAGTTACAGTCAGATGACAGTGAGAGCAGTGAGTCACACACACCTGGATGAAGCCGTGAGTGAGTTACAGTCAGGTGACAGTGAGTGCAGTGCATCACACACACCTGGATGAAGCGCTCAGTGAGTTACAGTCAGATGACAGTGAGTGCAGTGCGTCACACACACCTGGATGAAGCGCTCAGTGCATTACAGTCAGATGACAGTGAGAGCAGTGTGTCACACACACCTGGACGAAGCCGTGAGTGAGTTACAGTCAGATGACAGTGAGTGCAGTGCGTCACACACACCTGGATGAAGCGCTCAGTGAGTTACAGTCAGATGACAGTGAGTGCAGTGCATCACACACACCTGGATGAAGCGCTCAGTGCATTACAGTCAGATGACAGTGAGAGCAGTGTGTCACACACACCTGGACGAAGCCGTGAGTGAGTTACAGTCAGATGACAGTGAGTGCAGTGCGTCACACACACCTGGATGAAGCGATCAGTGCGTTACAGTCAGATGACAGTGAGTGCAGTGCGTCACACACACCTGGATGAAGCGCTCAGTGCATTACAGTCAGATGACAGTGAGAGCAGTGCGTCACACACACCTGGATGAAGCGGTCAGTGCGTTACAGTCAGATGACAGTGAGAGCAGTGCGTCACACACACCTGGATGAAGCCGTGAGTGAGTTACAGTCAGATGACAGTGAGAGCAGTGCGTCACACACACCTGGATGAAGCCGTGAGTGAGTTACAGTCAGATGACAGTGAGAGCAGTGCGTCACACACACCTGGATGAAGCCGTGAGTGAGTTACAGTCAGATGACAGTGAGAGCAGTGCGTCACACACACCTGGATGAAGCCGTGAGTGAGTTACAGTCAGATGACAGTGAGAGCAGTGCGTCACACACACCTGGATGAAGCCGTGAGTGAGTTACAGTCAGATGACAGTGAGTGCGTCACACACACCTGGATGAAGCGCTCAGTGCGTTACAGTCAGATGTCAGTGAGTGCAGTGCGTCACACACACCTGGATGAAGCCGTGAGTGAGTTACAGTCAGATGACAGTGAGAGCAGTGCGTGACACACACCTGGATGAAGCGGTCAGTGCGTTACAGTCAGATGACAGTGAGTGCAGTGCGTCACACACACCTGGATGAAGCCGTGAGTGAGTTACAGTCAGATGACAGTGAGAGCAGTGAGTCACACACACCTGGATGAAGCCGTGAGTGAGTTACAGTCAGGTGACAGTGAGTGCAGTGCATCACACACACCTGGATGAAGCGCTCAGTGAGTTACAGTCAGATGACAGTGAGTGCAGTGCGTCACACACACCTGGATGAAGCGCTCAGTGCATTACAGTCAGATGACAGTGAGAGCAGTGTGTCACACACACCTGGACGAAGCCGTGAGTGAGTTACAGTCAGATGACAGTGAGTGCAGTGCGTCACACACACCTGGATGAAGCGCTCAGTGAGTTACAGTCAGATGACAGTGAGTGCAGTGCATCACACACACCTGGATGAAGCGCTCAGTGCATTACAGTCAGATGACAGTGAGAGCAGTGTGTCACACACACCTGGACGAAGCCGTGGGTGAGTTACAGTCAGATGACAGTGAGTGCAGTGCGTCACACACACCTGGATGAAGCGATCAGTGCGTTACAGTCAGATGACAGTGAGTGCAGTGCGTCACACACACCTGGATGAAGCGCTCAGTGCGTTACAGTCAGATGACAGTGAGAGCAGTGCGTCACACACACCTGGATGAAGCGGTCAGTGCGTTACAGTCAGATGACAGTGAGAGCAGTGCGTCACACACACCTGGATGAAGCCGTGAGTGAGTTACAGTCAGATGACAGTGAGAGCAGTGCGTCACACACACCTGGATGAAGCCGTGAGTGAGTTACAGTCAGATGACAGTGAGAGCAGTGCGTCACACACATCTGGATGAAGCCGTGAGTGAGTTACAGTCAGATGACAGTGAGAGCAGTGCGTCACACACACCTGGATGAAGCCGTGAGTGAGTTACAGTCAGATGACAGTGAGAGCAGTGCGTCACACACACCTGGATGAAGCCGTGAATGAGTTACAGTCAGATGACAGTGAGTGCAGTGCGTCACACACACCTGGATGAAGCCGTTAGTGAGTTACAGTCAGATGTCAGTGAGTGCAGTGCGTCACACACACCTGGATGAAGTGCTCAGTGAGTTACAGTCAGATGACAGTGAGTGCAGTGCGTCACACACACCTGGATGAAGCGCTCAGTGCGTTACAGTCAGATGACAGTGAGTGCAGTGCATCACACACACCTGGATGAAGCGCTCAGTTCGTTACAGTCAGATGACAGTGAGTGCAGTGCGTCACACACACCTGGATGAAGCCGTGAGTGAGTTACAGTCAGATGACAGTGAGTGCAGTGCGTCACACACACACCTGGATGAAGCCGTGAGTGAGTTACAGTCAGATGTCAGTGAGTGCAGTGCGTCACACACACCTGGATGAAGCGCTCAGTGCGTTACAGTCAGATGTCAGTGAGTGCAGTGCGTCACACACACCTGGATGAAGCCGTGAGTGAGTTACAGTCAGATGACAGTGAGAGCAGTGCGTGACACACACCTGGATGAAGCGGTCAGTGCGTTACAGTCAGATGACAGTGAGTGCAGTGCGTCACACACACCTGGATGAAGCCGTCAGTGAGTTACAAACAGATGACAGTGAGTGCAGTGCGTCACACAGACCTGGATGAAGCCGTGAGTGAGTTACAGTCATATGTCAGTGAGTGCGTCACACACACCTGGATGAAGCCGTGAGTGCGTTACAGTCAGATGACAGTGAGAGCAGTGCGTCACACACACCTGGATGAAGCGGTCAGTGCGTTGCAGTCAGATGACAGTGAGTGCAGTGCATCACACACACTTGGATGAAGCCGTGAGTGAGTTACAGTCAGATGACAGTGAGAGCAGTGCGTCACACACACCTGGATGAAGCCGTGAGTGAGTTACAGTCAGATGACAGTGAGAGCAGTGCGTCACACACACCTGGATGAAGCGGTCAGTGCGTTGCAGTCAGATGACAGTGAGTGCAGTGCATCACACACACTTGGATGAAGCCGTGAGTGAGTTACAGTCAGATGACAGCGAGAGCAGTGCGTCACACACACCTGGATGAAGCGCTCAGTGAGTTACAGTCAGATGACAGTGAGTGCAGTGCGTCACACACACCTGGATGAAGCGCTCAGTGCGTTACAGTCAGATGACAGTGAGTGCAGTGCATCACACACACCTGGATGAAGCCGTGAGTGAGCTACAGTCAGATGACAGTGAGTGCAGTGCGTCACACACACACCTGGATGAAGCCGTAAGTGAGTTACAGTCAGACGACAGTGAGTACAGTGCGTCACACACACACACCTGCATGAAGCCGTGAGTGAGTTACAGTCAGATGTCAGTGAGTGCAGTGCGTCACACACACCTGGATGAAGCGCTCAGTGCGTTACAGTCAGATGACAGTGAGAGCTGTGCGTCACACACACCTGGATGAAGCCGTGAGTGAGTTACAGTTAGATGACAGTGAGTGCAGTGCGTCACACACACCTGGATGAAGCGCTCAGTGCGTTACAGTAAGATTTCTGTGAGAGCAGTGCGTCACACACACCTGGATGAAGCCGAGAGTGAGTTACAGTCAGATGACAGTGAGTGCAGTGCGTCACACACACCTGGATGAAGCGCTCAGTGCGTTACAGTCAGATGACAGTGAGTGCAGTGCGTCACACACACCTGGATGAAGCCGTGAGCGAGTAACAGTGAGATGTCAGTGAGTGCGTCACACACACCTGGATGAAGCCGTGAGTGAGTTACAGTGAGATGTCAGTGAGTGCGTCACACACACCTGGATGAAGCCGTGAGTGAGTTACAGTTAGATGACAGTGAGTGCAGTGCGTCACACACACCTGGATGAAGCGCTCAGTGCGTTACAGTCAGATGTCAGTGAGAGCAGTGCGTCACACACACCTGGATGAAGCCGAGAGTGAGTTACAGTCAGATGACAGTGAGTGCAGTGCGTCACACACACCTGGATGAAGCGCTCAGTGAGTTACAGTCAGATGACAGTGAGTGCAGTGCGTCACACAGGCCTGGATGAAGCCGTGAGTGAGTTACAGTCAGATGTCAGTGAGTGCGTCACACACACCTGGATGAAGCCGTGAGTGCGTTACAGTCAGATGACAGTGAGAGCAGTGCGTCACACACACCTGGATGAAGCCGTGAATGAGTTACAGTCAGATGACAGTGAGAGCAGTGCGTCACACAGACCTGGATGAAGCGGTCAGTGCGTTGCAGTCAGATGACAGTGAGTGCAGTGCGTCACACACACTTGGATGAAGCCGTGAGTGAGTTACAGTCAGATGACAGCGAGAGCAGTGCGTCACACACACCTGGATGAAGCGCTCAGTGCGTTACAGTCAGATGTCAGTGAGAGCAGTGCGTCACACACACCTGGATGAAGCCGAGAGTGAGTTACAGTCAGATGACAGTGAGAGCAGTGCGTCACACACACCTGGATGAAGCGTTCAGTGAGTTACAGTCAGATGACAGTGAGTGCAGTGCGTCACACACACCTGGATGAAGCGCTCAGTGCGTTACAGTCAGATGACAGTGAGTGCAGTGCATCACACACACCTGGATGAAGCGCTCAGTGCATTACAGTCAGATGACAGTGAGAGCAGTGTGTCACACACACCTGGACGAAGCCGTGAGTGAGTTACAGTCAGATGACAGTGAGTGCAGTGCGTCACACACACCTGGATGAAGCGATCAGTGCGTTACAGTCAGATGACAGTGAGTGCAGTGCGTCACACACACCTGGATGAAGCGCTCACTGCATTACAGTCAGATGACAGTGAGTGCAGTGCGTCACACACACCTGGATGAAGCGGTCAGTGCGTTACAGTCAGATGACAGTGAGTGCAGTGCGTCACACACACCTGGATGAAGCCGTGAGTGAGTTACAGTCAGATGACAGTGAGAGCAGTGAGTCACACACACTTGGATGAAGCCGTGAGTGAGTTACAGTCAGATGACAGTGAGTGCAGTGCGTCACACACACCTGGATGAAGCGCTCAGTGAGTTACAGTCAGATGACAGTGAGTGCAGTGCGTCACACACACCTGGATGAAGCGCTCAGTGCGTTACAGTCAGATGACAGTGAGTGAAGTGCATCACACACACCTGGATGAAGCGCTCAGTGCATTACAGTCAGATGACAGTGAGAGCAGTGTGTCACACACACCTGGACGAAGCCGTGAGTGAGTTACAGTCAGATGACAGTGAGTGCAGTGCGTCACACACACCTGGATGAAGCGATCAGTGCGTTACAGTCAGATGACAGTGAGTGCAGTGCGTCACACACACCTGGATGAAGCGCTCAGTGCATTACAGTCAGATGACAGTGAGAGCAGTGCGTCACACACACCTGGATGAAGCGGTCAGTGCGTTACAGTCAGATGACAGTGAGTGCAGTGCGTCACACACACCTGGATGAAGCCGTGAGTGAGTTACAGTCAGATGACAGTGAGTGCAGTGCGTCACACACACCTGGATGAAGCCGTGAGTGAGTTACAGTCAGATGTCAGTGAGTGCAGTGCGTCACACACACCTGGATGAAGCCGTGAGTGAGTTACAGTCAGATGACAGTGAGTGCAGTGCGTCACACACACCTGGATGAAGCCGTTAGTGAGTTACAGTCAGATGTCAGTGAGTGCAGTGCGTCACACACACCTGGATGAAGCCGTGAGTGAGTTACAGTCAGATGACAGTGATTGCAGTGCGTCACACACACCTGGATGAAGAGCTCAGTGAGTTACAGTCAGATGACAGTGAGTGCAGTGCGTCACACACACCTGGATGAAGCGCTCAGTGCGTTACAGTCAGATGACAGTGAGTGCAGTGCATCACACACACCTGGATGAAGCGCTCAGTTCGTTAAAGTCAGATGACAGTGAGTGCAGTGCATCACACACACCTGGATGAAGCGCTCAGTTCGTTAAAGTCAGATGACAGTGAGTGCAGTGCGTCACACACACCTGGATGAAGCCGTGAGTGAGTTACAGTCAGATGTCAGTGAGTGCAGTGCGTCACACACACCTGGATGAAACGCTCAGTGCGTTACAGTCAGATGTCAGTGAGTGCAGTGCGTCACACACACCTGGATGAAGCCGTGAGTGAGTTACAGTCAGATGACAGTGAGAGCAGTGCGTGACACACACCTGGATGAAGCGGTCAGTGCGTTACAGTCAGATGACAGTGAGTGCAGTGCGTCACACACACCTGGATGAAGCCGTGAGTGAGTTACAGTCAGATGTCAGTGAGTGCGTCACACACACCTGGATGAAGCCGTGAGTGCGTTACAGTCAGATGACAGTGAGAGCAGTGCGTCACACACACCTGGATGAAGCCGTGAGTGAGTTACAGTCAGATGACAGTGAGAGCAGTGTGTCACACACACCTGGATGAAGCCGTGAGTGAGTTACAGTCAGGTGACAGTGAGTGCAGTGCATCACACACACCTGGATGAAGCGCTCAGTGAGTTACAGTCAGATGACAGTGAGTGCAGTGCGTCACACACACCTGGATGAAGCGCTCAGTGCATTACAGTCAGATGACAGTGAGAGCAGTGTGTCACACACACCTGGACGAAGCCGTGAGTGAGTTACAGTCAGATGACAGTGAGTGCAGTGCGTCACACACACCTGGATGAAGCGCTCAGTGAGTTACAGTCACATGACAGTGAGTGCAGTGCATCACACACACCTGGATGAAGCCGTGAGTGAGTTACAGTCAGATGACAGTGAGAGCAGTGTGTCACACACACCTGGACGAAGCCGTGAGTGAGTTACAGTCAGATGACAGTGAGTGCAGTGCGTCACACACACCTGGATGAAGCGATCAGTGCGTTACAGTCAGATGACAGTGAGTGCAGTGCGTCACACACACCTGGATGAAGCGCTCAGTGCATTACAGTCAGATGACAGTGAGAGCAGTGCGTCACACACACCTGGATGAAGCGGTCAGTGCGTTACAGTCAGATGACAGTGAGAGCAGTGCGTCACACACACCTGGATGAAGCCGTGAGTGAGTTACAGTCAGATGACAGTGAGAGCAGTGCGTCACAGTGCGTCACACACACCTGGATGAAGCGCTCAGTTCGTTAAAGTCAGATGACAGTGAGTGCAGTGCGTCACACACACCTGGATGAAGCCGTGAGTGAGTTACAGTCAGATGTCAGTGAGTGCAGTGCGTCACACACACCTGGATGAAACGCTCAGTGAGTTACAGTCAGATGACAGTGAGTGCAGTGCATCACACACACCTGGATGAAGCCGTGAGTGAGTTACAGTCAGATGACAGTGAGAGCAGTGTGTCACACACACCTGGACGAAGCCGTGAGTGAGTTACAGTCAGATGACAGTGAGTGCAGTGCGTCACACACACCTGGATGAAGCGATCAGTGCGTTACAGTCAGATGACAGTGAGTGCAGTGCGTCACACACACCTGGATGAAGCGCTCAGTGCATTACAGTCAGATGACAGTGAGAGCAGTGCGTCACACACACCTGGATGAAGCGGTCAGTGCGTTACAGTCAGATGACAGTGAGAGCAGTGCGTCACACACACCTGGATGAAGCCGTGAGTGAGTTACAGTCAGATGACAGTGAGAGCAGTGCGTCACAGTGCATCACACACACCTGGATGAAGCGCTCAGTTCGTTAAAGTCAGATGACAGTGAGTGCAGTGCGTCACACACACCTGGATGAAGCCGTGAGTGAGTTACAGTCAGATGTCAGTGAGTGCAGTGCGTCACACACACCTGGATGAAACGCTCAGTGCGTTACAGTCAGATGTCAGTGAGTGCAGTGCGTCACACACACCTGGATGAAGCCGTGAGTGAGTTACAGTCAGATGACAGTGAGAGCAGTGCGTGACACACACCTGGATGAAGCGGTCAGTGCGTTACAGTCAGATGACAGTGAGTGCAGTGCGTCACACACACCTGGATGAAGCCGTGAGTGAGTTACAGTCAGATGTCAGTGAGTGCGTCACACACACCTGGATGAAGCCGTGAGTGCGTTACAGTCAGATGACAGTGAGAGCAGTGCGTCACACACACCTGGATGAAGCCGTGAGTGAGTTACAGTCAGATGACAGTGAGAGCAGTGCGTCACACACACCTGGATGAAGCCGTGAGTGAGTTACAGTCAGATGACAGTGAGTGCAGTGCGTCACACACACCTGGATGAAGCCGTGAGTGAGTTACAGTCAGATGACAGTGAGTGCAGTGCGTCACACACACCTGGATGAAGCCGTTAGTGAGTTACAGTCAGATGTCAGTGAGTGCAGTGCGTCACACACACCTGGATGAAGCGCTCAGTGAGTTACAGTCAGATGACAGTGAGTGCAGTGCATCACACACACCTGGATGAAGCGCTCAGTTCGTTACAGTCAGATGACAGTGAGTGCAGTGCGTCACACACACCTGGATGAAGCGCTCAGTGCGTTACAGTCAGATGTCAGTGAGTGCAGTGCGTCACACACACCTGGATGAAGCCGTGAGTGAGTTACAGTCAGATGACAGTGAGAGCAGTGCGTGACACACACCTGGATGAAGCGGTCAGTGCGTTACAGTCAGATGACAGTGAGTGCAGTGCGTCACACACACCTGGATGAAGCCGTCAGTGAGTTACAGTCAGATGACAGTGAGTGCAGTGCGTCACACAGACCTGGATGAAGCCGTGAGTGAGTTACAGTCAGATGTCAGTGAGTGCGTCACACACACCTGGATGAAGCCGTGAGTGCGTTACAGTCAGATGACAGTGAGAGCAGTGCGTCACACACACCTGGATGAAGCCGTGAGTGCGTTACAGTCAGATGACAGTGAGAGCAGTGCGTCACACACACCTGGATGAAGCCGTGAGTGAGTTACAGTCAGATGACAGTGAGTGCAGTGCGTCACACACACCTGGATGAAGCGCTCAGTGCGTTACAGTCAGATGTCAGTGAGAGCAGTGCGTCACACACACCTGGATGAAGCCGTGAGTGAGTTACAGTCAGATGTCAGTGAGTGCAGTGCGTCACACACACCTGGATGAAGCGCTCAGTGCGTTACAGTCAGATGACAGTGAGAGCTGTGCGTCACACACACCTGGATGAAGCCGTGAGTGAGTTACAGTTAGATGACAGTGAGTGCAGTGCGTCACACACACCTGGATGAAGCGCTCAGTGCGTTACAGTAAGATGTCTGTGAGAGCAGTGCGTCACACACACCTGGATGAAGCCGAGAGTGAGTTACAGTCAGATGACAGTGAGTGCAGTGCGTCACACACACCTGGATGAAGCGCTCAGTGCATTACAGTCAGATGACAGTGAGTGCAGTGCGTCACACACACCTGGATGAAGCCGTGAGCGAATAACAGTGAGATGTCAGTGAGTGCGTCACACACACCTGGATGAAGCCGTGAGTGAGTTACAGTTAGATGACAGTGAGTGCAGTGCGTCACACACACCTGGATGAAGCGCTCAGTGCGTTACAGTCAGATGTCAGTGAGAGCAGTGCGTCACACACACCTGGATGAAGCCGAGAGTGAGTTACAGTCAGATGACAGTGAGTGCAGTGCGTCACACACACCTGGATGAAGCGCTCAGTGCGTTACAGTCAGATGACAGTGAGTGCAGTGCGTCACACACACCTGGATGAAGCCGTGAGCGAGTAACAGTGAGATGTCAGTGAGTGCGTCACACACACCTGGATGAAGCCGTGAGTGAGTTACAGTGAGATGTCAGTGAGTGCGTCACACACACCTGGATGAAGCCGTGAGTGAGTTACAGTTAGATGACATTGAGTGCGTTACAGTCAGATGACAGTGAGTGCAGTGCGTCACACACACCTGGATGAAGCGCTCAGTGCATTACAGTCAGATGACAGTGAGAGCAGTGCGTCACACACACCTGGATGAAGCCGTGAGTGAGTTACAGTTAGATGACAGTGAGTGCAGTGCGTCACACACACCTGGATGAAGCGCTCAGTGCGTTACAGTCAGATGTCAGTGAGAGCAGTGCGTCACACACACCTGGATGAAGCCGAGAGTGAGTTACAGTCAGATGACAGTGAGTGCAGTGCGTCACACACACCTGGATGAAGCGCTCAGTGCGTTACAGTCAGATGACAGTGAGTGCAGTGCGTCACACACACCTGGATGAAGCCGTGAGCGAGTAACAGTGAGATGTCAGTGAGTGCGTCACACACACCTGGATGAAGCCGTGAGTGAGTTACAGTGAGATGTCAGTGAGTGCGTCACACACACCTGGATGAAGCCGTGAGTGAGTTACAGTTAGATGACATTGAGTGCAGTGCGTCACACACACCTGGATGAAGCCGAGAGTGAGTTACAGTCAGATGACAGTGAGTGCAGTGCGTCACACACACCTGGATGAAGCGCTCAGTGAGTTACAGTCAGATGACAGTGAGTGCAGTGCGTCACACAGGCCTGGATGAAGCCGTGAGTGAGTTACAGTCAGATGTCAGTGAGTGCGTCACACACACCTGGATGAAGCCGTGAGTGCGTTACAGTCAGATGACAGTGAGAGCAGTGCGTCACACACACCTGGATGAAGCCGTGAATGAGTTACAGTCAGATGACAGTGAGAGCAGTGCGTCACACAGACCTGGATGAAGCGGTCAGTGCGTTGCAGTCAGATGACAGTGAGTGCAGTGCGTCACACACACTTGGATGAAGCCGTGAGTGAGTTACAGTCAGATGACAGCGAGAGCAGTGCGTCACACACACCTGGATGAAGCGCTCAGTGCGTTACAGTCAGATGTCAGTGAGAGCAGTGCGTCACACACACCTGGATGAAGCCGAGAGTGAGTTACAGTCAGATGACAGTGAGAGCAGTGCGTCACACACACCTGGATGAAGCGTTCAGTGAGTTACAGTCAGATGACAGTGAGTGCAGTGCGTCACACACACCTGGATGAAGCGCTCAGTGCGTTACAGTCAGATGACAGTGAGTGCAGTGCATCACACACACCTGGATGAAGCGCTCAGTGCATTACAGTCAGATGACAGTGAGAGCAGTGTGTCACACACACCTGGACGAAGCCGTGAGTGAGTTACAGTCAGATGACAGTGAGTGCAGTGCGTCACACACACCTGGATGAAGCGATCAGTGCGTTACAGTCAGATGACAGTGAGTGCAGTGCGTCACACACACCTGGATGAAGCGCTCACTGCATTACAGTCAGATGACAGTGAGTGCAGTGCGTCACACACACCTGGATGAAGCGGTCAGTGCGTTACAGTCAGATGACAGTGAGTGCAGTGCGTCACACACACCTGGATGAAGCCGTGAGTGAGTTACAGTCAGATGACAGTGAGAGCAGTGAGTCACACACACCTGGATGAAGCCGTGAGTGAGTTACAGTCAGATGACAGTGAGTGCAGTGCGTCACACACACCTGGATGAAGCGCTCAGTGAGTTACAGTCAGATGACAGTGAGTGCAGTGCGTCACACACACCTGGATGAAGCGCTCAGTGCGTTACAGTCAGATGACAGTGAGTGAAGTGCATCACACACACCTGGATGAAGCGCTCAGTGCATTACAGTCAGATGACAGTGAGAGCAGTGTGTCACACACACCTGGACGAAGCCGTGAGTGAGTTACAGTCAGATGACAGTGAGTGCAGTGCGTCACACACACCTGGATGAAGCGATCAGTGCGTTACAGTCAGATGACAGTGAGTGCAGTGCGTCACACACACCTGGATGAAGCGCTCAGTGCATTACAGTCAGATGACAGTGAGAGCAGTGCGTCACACACACCTGGATGAAGCGGTCAGTGCGTTACAGTCAGATGACAGTGAGTGCAGTGCGTCACACACACCTGGATGAAGCCGTGAGTGAGTTACAGTCAGATGACAGTGAGTGCAGTGCGTCACACACACCTGGATGAAGCCGTGAGTGAGTTACAGTCAGATGTCAGTGAGTGCAGTGCGTCACACACACCTGGATGAAGCCGTGAGTGAGTTACAGTCAGATGACAGTGAGTGCAGTGCGTCACACACACCTGGATGAAGCCGTTAGTGAGTTACAGTCAGATGTCAGTGAGTGCAGTGCGTCACACACACCTGGATGAAGCCGTGAGTGAGTTACAGTCAGATGACAGTGATTGCAGTGCGTCACACACACCTGGATGAAGAGCTCAGTGAGTTACAGTCAGATGACAGTGAGTGCAGTGCGTCACACACACCTGGATGAAGCGCTCAGTGCGTTACAGTCAGATGACAGTGAGTGCAGTGCATCACACACACCTGGATGAAGCGCTCAGTTCGTTAAAGTCAGATGACAGTGAGTGCAGTGCATCACACACACCTGGATGAAGCGCTCAGTTCGTTAAAGTCAGATGACAGTGAGTGCAGTGCGTCACACACACCTGGATGAAGCCGTGAGTGAGTTACAGTCAGATGTCAGTGAGTGCAGTGCGTCACACACACCTGGATGAAACGCTCAGTGCGTTACAGTCAGATGTCAGTGAGTGCAGTGCGTCACACACACCTGGATGAAGCCGTGAGTGAGTTACAGTCAGATGACAGTGAGAGCAGTGCGTGACACACACCTGGATGAAGCGGTCAGTGCGTTACAGTCAGATGACAGTGAGAGCAGTGTGTCACACACACCTGGACGAAGCCGTGAGTGAGTTACAGTCAGATGACAGTGAGTGCAGTGCGTCACACACACCTGGATGAAGCGATCAGTGCGTTACAGTCAGATGACAGTGAGTGCAGTGCGTCACACACACCTGGATGAAGCGCTCAGTGCATTACAGTCAGATGACAGTGAGAGCAGTGCGTCACACACACCTGGATGAAGCGGTCAGTGCGTTACAGTCAGATGACAGTGAGAGCAGTGCGTCACACACACCTGGATGAAGCCGTGAGTGAGTTACAGTCAGATGACAGTGAGAGCAGTGCGTCACAGTGCGTCACACACACCTGGATGAAGCGCTCAGTTCGTTAAAGTCAGATGACAGTGAGTGCAGTGCGTCACACACACCTGGATGAAGCCGTGAGTGAGTTACAGTCAGATGTCAGTGAGTGCAGTGCGTCACACACACCTGGATGAAACGCTCAGTGAGTTACAGTCAGATGACAGTGAGTGCAGTGCATCACACACACCTGGATGAAGCCGTGAGTGAGTTACAGTCAGATGACAGTGAGAGCAGTGTGTCACACACACCTGGACGAAGCCGTGAGTGAGTTACAGTCAGATGACAGTGAGTGCAGTGCGTCACACACACCTGGATGAAGCGATCAGTGCGTTACAGTCAGATGACAGTGAGTGCAGTGCGTCACACACACCTGGATGAAGCGCTCAGTGCATTACAGTCAGATGACAGTGAGAGCAGTGCGTCACACACACCTGGATGAAGCGGTCAGTGCGTTACAGTCAGATGACAGTGAGAGCAGTGCGTCACACACACCTGGATGAAGCCGTGAGTGAGTTACAGTCAGATGACAGTGAGAGCAGTGCGTCACAGTGCATCACACACACCTGGATGAAGCGCTCAGTTCGTTAAAGTCAGATGACAGTGAGTGCAGTGCGTCACACACACCTGGATGAAGCCGTGAGTGAGTTACAGTCAGATGTCAGTGAGTGCAGTGCGTCACACACACCTGGATGAAACGCTCAGTGCGTTACAGTCAGATGTCAGTGAGTGCAGTGCGTCACACACACCTGGATGAAGCCGTGAGTGAGTTACAGTCAGATGACAGTGAGAGCAGTGCGTGACACACACCTGGATGAAGCGGTCAGTGCGTTACAGTCAGATGACAGTGAGTGCAGTGCGTCACACACACCTGGATGAAGCCGTGAGTGAGTTACAGTCAGATGTCAGTGAGTGCGTCACACACACCTGGATGAAGCCGTGAGTGCGTTACAGTCAGATGACAGTGAGAGCAGTGCGTCACACACACCTGGATGAAGCCGTGAGTGAGTTACAGTCAGATGACAGTGAGAGCAGTGCGTCACACACACCTGGATGAAGCCGTGAGTGAGTTACAGTCAGATGACAGTGAGTGCAGTGCGTCACACACACCTGGATGAAGCCGTGAGTGAGTTACAGTCAGATGACAGTGAGTGCAGTGCGTCACACACACCTGGATGAAGCCGTTAGTGAGTTACAGTCAGATGTCAGTGAGTGCAGTGCGTCACACACACCTGGATGAAGCGCTCAGTGAGTTACAGTCAGATGACAGTGAGTGCAGTGCATCACACACACCTGGATGAAGCGCTCAGTTCGTTACAGTCAGATGACAGTGAGTGCAGTGCGTCACACACACCTGGATGAAGCGCTCAGTGCGTTACAGTCAGATGTCAGTGAGTGCAGTGCGTCACACACACCTGGATGAAGCCGTGAGTGAGTTACAGTCAGATGACAGTGAGAGCAGTGCGTGACACACACCTGGATGAAGCGGTCAGTGCGTTACAGTCAGATGACAGTGAGTGCAGTGCGTCACACACACCTGGATGAAGCCGTCAGTGAGTTACAGTCAGATGACAGTGAGTGCAGTGCGTCACACAGACCTGGATGAAGCCGTGAGTGAGTTACAGTCAGATGTCAGTGAGTGCGTCACACACACCTGGATGAAGCCGTGAGTGCGTTACAGTCAGATGACAGTGAGAGCAGTGCGTCACACACACCTGGATGAAGCCGTGAGTGCGTTACAGTCAGATGACAGTGAGAGCAGTGCGTCACACACACCTGGATGAAGCCGTGAGTGAGTTACAGTCAGATGACAGTGAGTGCAGTGCGTCACACACACCTGGATGAAGCGCTCAGTGCGTTACAGTCAGATGTCAGTGAGAGCAGTGCGTCACACACACCTGGATGAAGCCGTGAGTGAGTTACAGTCAGATGTCAGTGAGTGCAGTGCGTCACACACACCTGGATGAAGCGCTCAGTGCGTTACAGTCAGATGACAGTGAGAGCTGTGCGTCACACACACCTGGATGAAGCCGTGAGTGAGTTACAGTTAGATGACAGTGAGTGCAGTGCATCACACACACCTGGATGAAGCGCTCAGTGCGTTACAGTAAGATGTCTGTGAGAGCAGTGCGTCACACACACCTGGATGAAGCCGAGAGTGAGTTACAGTCAGATGACAGTGAGTGCAGTGCGTCACACACACCTGGATGAAGCGCTCAGTGCATTACAGTCAGATGACAGTGAGTGCAGTGCGTCACACACACCTGGATGAAGCCGTGAGCGAATAACAGTGAGATGTCAGTGAGTGCGTCACACACACCTGGATGAAGCCGTGAGTGAGTTACAGTTAGATGACAGTGAGTGCAGTGCGTCACACACACCTGGATGAAGCGCTCAGTGCGTTACAGTCAGATGTCAGTGAGAGCAGTGCGTCACACACACCTGGATGAAGCCGAGAGTGAGTTACAGTCAGATGACAGTGAGTGCAGTGCGTCACACACACCTGGATGAAGCGCTCAGTGCGTTACAGTCAGATGACAGTGAGTGCAGTGCGTCACACACACCTGGATGAAGCCGTGAGCGAGTAACAGTGAGATGTCAGTGAGTGCGTCACACACACCTGGATGAAGCCGTGAGTGAGTTACAGTGAGATGTCAGTGAGTGCGTCACACACACCTGGATGAAGCCGTGAGTGAGTTACAGTTAGATGACATTGAGTGCAGTGCGTCACACACACCTGGATGAAGCGCTCAGTGCGTTACAGTCAGATGTCAGTGAGAGCAGTGCGTCACACACACCTGGATGAAGCCGAGAGTGAGTTACAGTCAGATGACAGTGAGTGCAGTGCGTCACACACACCTGGATGAAGCGCTCAGTGAGTTACAGTCAGATGACAGTGAGTGCAGTGCGTCACACAGGCCTGGATGAAGCCGTGAGTGAGTTACAGTCAGATGTCAGTGAGTGCGTCACACACACCTGGATGAAGCCGTGAGTGCGTTACAGTCAGATGACAGTGAGAGCAGTGCGTCACACACACCTGGATGAAGCCGTGAATGAGTTACAGTCAGATGACAGTGAGAGCAGTGCGTCACACAGACCTGGATGAAGCGGTCAGTGCGTTGCAGTCAGATGACAGTGAGTGCAGTGCGTCACACACACTTGGATGAAGCCGTGAGTGAGTTACAGTCAGATGACAGCGAGAGCAGTGCGTCACACACACCTGGATGAAGCGCTCAGTGCGTTACAGTCAGATGTCAGTGAGAGCAGTGCGTCACACACACCTGGATGAAGCCGAGAGTGAGTTACAGTCAGATGACAGTGAGAGCAGTGCGTCACACACACCTGGATGAAGCGTTCAGTGAGTTACAGTCAGATGACAGTGAGTGCAGTGCGTCACACACACCTGGATGAAGCGCTCAGTGCGTTACAGTCAGATGACAGTGAGTGCAGTGCATCACACACACCTGGATGAAGCGCTCAGTGCATTACAGTCAGATGACAGTGAGAGCAGTGTGTCACACACACCTGGACGAAGCCGTGAGTGAGTTACAGTCAGATGACAGTGAGTGCAGTGCGTCACACACACCTGGATGAAGCGATCAGTGCGTTACAGTCAGATGACAGTGAGTGCAGTGCGTCACACACACCTGGATGAAGCGCTCACTGCATTACAGTCAGATGACAGTGAGTGCAGTGCGTCACACACACCTGGATGAAGCGGTCAGTGCGTTACAGTCAGATGACAGTGAGTGCAGTGCGTCACACACACCTGGATGAAGCCGTGAGTGAGTTACAGTCAGATGACAGTGAGAGCAGTGAGTCACACACACCTGGATGAAGCCGTGAGTGAGTTACAGTCAGATGACAGTGAGTGCAGTGCGTCACACACACCTGGATGAAGCGCTCAGTGAGTTACAGTCAGATGACAGTGAGTGCAGTGCGTCACACACACCTGGATGAAGCGCTCAGTGCGTTACAGTCAGATGACAGTGAGTGAAGTGCATCACACACACCTGGATGAAGCGCTCAGTGCATTACAGTCAGATGACAGTGAGAGCAGTGTGTCACACACACCTGGACGAAGCCGTGAGTGAGTTACAGTCAGATGACAGTGAGTGCAGTGCGTCACACACACCTGGATGAAGCGATCAGTGCGTTACAGTCAGATGACAGTGAGTGCAGTGCGTCACACACACCTGGATGAAGCGCTCAGTGCATTACAGTCAGATGACAGTGAGAGCAGTGCGTCACACACACCTGGATGAAGCGGTCAGTGCGTTACAGTCAGATGACAGTGAGTGCAGTGCGTCACACACACCTGGATGAAGCCGTGAGTGAGTTACAGTCAGATGACAGTGAGTGCAGTGCGTCACACACACCTGGATGAAGCCGTGAGTGAGTTACAGTCAGATGTCAGTGAGTGCAGTGCGTCACACACACCTGGATGAAGCCGTGAGTGAGTTACAGTCAGATGACAGTGAGTGCAGTGCGTCACACACACCTGGATGAAGCCGTTAGTGAGTTACAGTCAGATGTCAGTGAGTGCAGTGCGTCACACACACCTGGATGAAGCCGTGAGTGAGTTACAGTCAGATGACAGTGATTGCAGTGCGTCACACACACCTGGATGAAGAGCTCAGTGAGTTACAGTCAGATGACAGTGAGTGCAGTGCGTCACACACACCTGGATGAAGCGCTCAGTGCGTTACAGTCAGATGACAGTGAGTGCAGTGCATCACACACACCTGGATGAAGCGCTCAGTTCGTTAAAGTCAGATGACAGTGAGTGCAGTGCATCACACACACCTGGATGAAGCGCTCAGTTCGTTAAAGTCAGATGACAGTGAGTGCAGTGCGTCACACACACCTGGATGAAGCCGTGAGTGAGTTACAGTCAGATGTCAGTGAGTGCAGTGCGTCACACACACCTGGATGAAACGCTCAGTGCGTTACAGTCAGATGTCAGTGAGTGCAGTGCGTCACACACACCTGGATGAAGCCGTGAGTGAGTTACAGTCAGATGACAGTGAGAGCAGTGCGTGACACACACCTGGATGAAGCGGTCAGTGCGTTACAGTCAGATGACAGTGAGTGCAGTGCGTCACACACACCTGGATGAAGCCGTGAGTGAGTTACAGTCAGATGTCAGTGAGTGCGTCACACACACCTGGATGAAGCCGTGAGTGCGTTACAGTCAGATGACAGTGATAGCAGTGCGTCACACACACCTGGATGAAGCCGTGAGTGAGTTACAGTCAGATGACAGTGAGAGCAGTGTGTCACACACACCTGGATGAAGCCGTGAGTGAGTTACAGTCAGGTGACAGTGAGTGCAGTGCATCACACACACCTGGATGAAGCGCTCAGTGAGTTACAGTCAGATGACAGTGAGTGCAGTGCGTCACACACACCTGGATGAAGCGCTCAGTGCATTACAGTCAGATGACAGTGAGAGCAGTGTGTCACACACACCTGGACGAAGCCGTGAGTGAGTTACAGTCAGATGACAGTGAGTGCAGTGCGTCACACACACCTGGATGAAGCGCTCAGTGAGTTACAGTCACATGACAGTGAGTGCAGTGCATCACACACACCTGGATGAAGCCGTGAGTGAGTTACAGTCAGATGACAGTGAGAGCAGTGTGTCACACACACCTGGACGAAGCCGTGAGTGAGTTACAGTCAGATGACAGTGAGTGCAGTGCGTCACACACACCTGGATGAAGCGATCAGTGCGTTACAGTCAGATGACAGTGAGTGCAGTGCGTCACACACACCTGGATGAAGCGCTCAGTGCATTACAGTCAGATGACAGTGAGAGCAGTGCGTCACACACACCTGGATGAAGCGGTCAGTGCGTTACAGTCAGATGACAGTGAGAGCAGTGCGTCACACACACCTGGATGAAGCCGTGAGTGAGTTACAGTCAGATGACAGTGAGAGCAGTGCGTCACAGTGCGTCACACACACCTGGATGAAGCGCTCAGTTCGTTAAAGTCAGATGACAGTGAGTGCAGTGCGTCACACACACCTGGATGAAGCCGTGAGTGAGTTACAGTCAGATGTCAGTGAGTGCAGTGCGTCACACACACCTGGATGAAACGCTCAGTGAGTTACAGTCAGATGACAGTGAGTGCAGTGCATCACACACACCTGGATGAAGCCGTGAGTGAGTTACAGTCAGATGACAGTGAGAGCAGTGTGTCACACACACCTGGACGAAGCCGTGAGTGAGTTACAGTCAGATGACAGTGAGTGCAGTGCGTCACACACACCTGGATGAAGCGATCAGTGCGTTACAGTCAGATGACAGTGAGTGCAGTGCGTCACACACACCTGGATGAAGCGCTCAGTGCATTACAGTCAGATGACAGTGAGAGCAGTGCGTCACACACACCTGGATGAAGCGGTCAGTGCGTTACAGTCAGATGACAGTGAGAGCAGTGCGTCACACACACCTGGATGAAGCCGTGAGTGAGTTACAGTCAGATGACAGTGAGAGCAGTGCGTCACAGTGCATCACACACACCTGGATGAAGCGCTCAGTTCGTTAAAGTCAGATGACAGTGAGTGCAGTGCGTCACACACACCTGGATGAAGCCGTGAGTGAGTTACAGTCAGATGTCAGTGAGTGCAGTGCGTCACACACACCTGGATGAAACGCTCAGTGCGTTACAGTCAGATGTCAGTGAGTGCAGTGCGTCACACACACCTGGATGAAGCCGTGAGTGAGTTACAGTCAGATGACAGTGAGAGCAGTGCGTGACACACACCTGGATGAAGCGGTCAGTGCGTTACAGTCAGATGACAGTGAGTGCAGTGCGTCACACACACCTGGATGAAGCCGTGAGTGAGTTACAGTCAGATGTCAGTGAGTGCGTCACACACACCTGGATGAAGCCGTGAGTGCGTTACAGTCAGATGACAGTGAGAGCAGTGCGTCACACACACCTGGATGAAGCCGTGAGTGAGTTACAGTCAGATGACAGTGAGAGCAGTGCGTCACACACACCTGGATGAAGCCGTGAGTGAGTTACAGTCAGATGACAGTGAGTGCAGTGCGTCACACACACCTGGATGAAGCCGTGAGTGAGTTACAGTCAGATGACAGTGAGTGCAGTGCGTCACACACACCTGGATGAAGCCGTTAGTGAGTTACAGTCAGATGTCAGTGAGTGCAGTGCGTCACACACACCTGGATGAAGCGCTCAGTGAGTTACAGTCAGATGACAGTGAGTGCAGTGCATCACACACACCTGGATGAAGCGCTCAGTTCGTTACAGTCAGATGACAGTGAGTGCAGTGCGTCACACACACCTGGATGAAGCGCTCAGTGCGTTACAGTCAGATGTCAGTGAGTGCAGTGCGTCACACACACCTGGATGAAGCCGTGAGTGAGTTACAGTCAGATGACAGTGAGAGCAGTGCGTGACACACACCTGGATGAAGCGGTCAGTGCGTTACAGTCAGATGACAGTGAGTGCAGTGCGTCACACACACCTGGATGAAGCCGTCAGTGAGTTACAGTCAGATGACAGTGAGTGCAGTGCGTCACACAGACCTGGATGAAGCCGTGAGTGAGTTACAGTCAGATGTCAGTGAGTGCGTCACACACACCTGGATGAAGCCGTGAGTGCGTTACAGTCAGATGACAGTGAGAGCAGTGCGTCACACACACCTGGATGAAGCCGTGAGTGCGTTACAGTCAGATGACAGTGAGAGCAGTGCGTCACACACACCTGGATGAAGCCGTGAGTGAGTTACAGTCAGATGACAGTGAGTGCAGTGCGTCACACACACCTGGATGAAGCGCTCAGTGCGTTACAGTCAGATGTCAGTGAGAGCAGTGCGTCACACACACCTGGATGAAGCCGTGAGTGAGTTACAGTCAGATGTCAGTGAGTGCAGTGCGTCACACACACCTGGATGAAGCGCTCAGTGCGTTACAGTCAGATGACAGTGAGAGCTGTGCGTCACACACACCTGGATGAAGCCGTGAGTGAGTTACAGTTAGATGACAGTGAGTGCAGTGCGTCACACACACCTGGATGAAGCGCTCAGTGCGTTACAGTAAGATGTCTGTGAGAGCAGTGCGTCACACACACCTGGATGAAGCCGAGAGTGAGTTACAGTCAGATGACAGTGAGTGCAGTGCGTCACACACACCTGGATGAAGCGCTCAGTGCATTACAGTCAGATGACAGTGAGTGCAGTGCGTCACACACACCTGGATGAAGCCGTGAGCGAATAACAGTGAGATGTCAGTGAGTGCGTCACACACACCTGGATGAAGCCGTGAGTGAGTTACAGTTAGATGACAGTGAGTGCAGTGCGTCACACACACCTGGATGAAGCGCTCAGTGCGTTACAGTCAGATGTCAGTGAGAGCAGTGCGTCACACACACCTGGATGAAGCCGAGAGTGAGTTACAGTCAGATGACAGTGAGTGCAGTGCGTCACACACACCTGGATGAAGCGCTCAGTGAGTTACAGTCAGATGACAGTGAGTGCAGTGCGTCACACAGACCTGGATGAAGCCGTGAGTGAGTTACAGTCAGATGTCAGTGAGTGCGTCACACACACCTGGATGAAGCCGTGAGTGAGTTACAGTCAGATGACAGTGAGAGCAGTGCGTCACACAGACCTGGATGAAGCGGTCAGTGCGTTGCAGTCAGATGACAGTGAGTGCAGTGCGTCACACACACTTGGATGAAGCCGTGAGTGAGTTACAGTCAGATGACAGCGAGAGCAGTGCGTCACACACACCTGGATGAAGCGCTCAGTGCGTTACAGTCAGATGTCAGTGAGAGCAGTGCGTCACACACACCTGGATGAAGCCGAGAGTGAGTTACAGTCAGATGACAGTGAGAGCAGTGCGTCACACACACCTGGATGAAGCGCTCAGTGAGTTACAGTCAGATGACAGTGAGTGCAGTGCGTCACACACACCTGGATGAAGCGCTCAGTGCGTTACAGTCAGATGACAGTGAGTGCAGTGCATCACACACACCTGGATGAAGCGCTCAGTGCATTACAGTCAGATGACAGTGAGAGCAGTGTGTCACACACACCTGGACGAAGCCGTGAGTGAGTTACAGTCAGATGACAGTGAGTGCAGTGCGTCACACACACCTGGATGAAGCGATCAGTGTGTTACAGTCAGATGACAGTGAGTGCAGTGCGTCACACACACCTGGATGAAGCGCTCAGTGCATTACAGTCAGATGACAGTGAGTGCAGTGCGTCACACACACCTGGATGAAGCGGTCAGTGCGTTACAGTCAGATGACAGTGAGTGCAGTGCGTCACACACACCTGGATGAAGCCGTGAGTGAGTTACAGTCAGATGACAGTGAGAGCAGTGAGTCACACACACCTGGATGAAGCCGTGAGTGAGTTACAGTCAGATGACAGTGAGTGCAGTGCGTCACACACACCTGGATGAAGCCGTTAGTGAGTTACAGTCAGATGTCAGTGAGTGCAGTGCGTCACACACACCTGGATGAAGCGCTCAGTGAGTTACAGTCAGATGACAGTGAGTGCAGAGCATCACACACACCTGGATGAAGCGCTCAGTTCGTTACAGTCAGATGACAGTGAGTGCAGTGCGTCACACACACCTGGATGAAGCGCTCAGTGCGTTACAGTCAGATGTCAGTGAGTGCAGTGCGTCACACACACCTGGATGAAGCCGTGAGTGAGTTACAGTCAGATGACAGTGAGAGCAGTGCGTGACACACACCTGGATGAAGCGGTCAGTGCGTTACAGTCAGATGACAGTGAGTGCAGTGCGTCACACACACCTGGATGAAGCCGTCAGTGAGTTACAGTCAGATGACAGTGAGTGCAGTGCGTCACACAGACCTGGATGAAGCCGTGAGTGAGTTACAGTCAGATGTCAGTGAGTGCGTCACACACACCTGGATGAAGCCGTGAGTGCGTTACAGTCAGATGACAGTGAGAGCAGTGCGTCACACACACCTGGATGAAGCCGTGAGTGAGTTACAGTCAGATGACAGTGAGAGCAGTGCGTCACACACACCTGGATGAAGCCGTGAGTGAGTTACAGTCAGATGACAGTGAGTGCAGTGCGTCACACACACCTGGATGAAGCGCTCAGTGCGTTACAGTCAGATGTCAGTGAGTGCAGTGCGTCACACACACATGGATGAAGCCGTGAGTGAGTTACAGTCAGATGACAGTGAGAGCAGTGCGTGACACACACCTGGATGAAGCGGTCAGTGCGTTACAGTCAGATGACAGTGAGTGCAGTGCGTCACACACACCTGGATGAAGCCGTCAGTGAGTTACAGTCAGATGACAGTGAGTGCAGTGCGTCACACAGACCTGGATGAAGCCGTGAGTGAGTTAGAGTCAGATGTCAGTGAGTGCGTCACACACACCTGGATGAAGCGCTCAGTGCATTACAGTCAGCTGACAGTGAGAGCAGTGCGTCACACACACCTGGATGAAACGGTCAGTGCGTTACAGTCAGATGACAGTGAGTGCAGTGCGTCACACACACCTGGATGAAGCCGTTAGTGAGTTACAGTCAGATGTCAGTGAGTGCAGTGCGTCACACACACCTGGACGAAGCCGTGAGTGAGTTACAGTCAGATGACAGTGAGTGCAGTGCGTCACACACACCTGGATGAAGCGCTCAGTGAGTTACAGTCACATGACAGTGAGTGCAGTGCATCACACACACCTGGATGAAGCCGTGAGTGAGTTACAGTCAGATGACAGTGAGAGCAGTGTGTCACACACACCTGGACGAAGCCGTGAGTGAGTTACAGTCAGATGACAGTGAGTGCAGTGCGTCACACACACCTGGATGAAGCGATCAGTGCGTTACAGTCAGATGACAGTGAGTGCAGTGCGTCACACACACCTGGATGAAGCGCTCAGTGCATTACAGTCAGATGACAGTGAGAGCAGTGCGTCACACACACCTGGATGAAGCGGTCAGTGCGTTACAGTCAGATGACAGTGAGAGCAGTGCGTCACACACACCTGGATGAAGCCGTGAGTGAGTTACAGTCAGATGACAGTGAGAGCAGTGCGTCACAGTGCGTCACACACACCTGGATGAAGCGCTCAGTTCGTTAAAGTCAGATGACAGTGAGTGCAGTGCGTCACACACACCTGGATGAAGCCGTGAGTGAGTTACAGTCAGATGTCAGTGAGTGCAGTGCGTCACACACACCTGGATGAAACGCTCAGTGAGTTACAGTCAGATGACAGTGAGTGCAGTGCATCACACACACCTGGATGAAGCCGTGAGTGAGTTACAGTCAGATGACAGTGAGAGCAGTGTGTCACACACACCTGGACGAAGCCGTGAGTGAGTTACAGTCAGATGACAGTGAGTGCAGTGCGTCACACACACCTGGATGAAGCGATCAGTGCGTTACAGTCAGATGACAGTGAGTGCAGTGCGTCACACACACCTGGATGAAGCGCTCAGTGCATTACAGTCAGATGACAGTGAGAGCAGTGCGTCACACACACCTGGATGAAGCGGTCAGTGCGTTACAGTCAGATGACAGTGAGAGCAGTGCGTCACACACACCTGGATGAAGCCGTGAGTGAGTTACAGTCAGATGACAGTGAGAGCAGTGCGTCACAGTGCATCACACACACCTGGATGAAGCGCTCAGTTCGTTAAAGTCAGATGACAGTGAGTGCAGTGCGTCACACACACCTGGATGAAGCCGTGAGTGAGTTACAGTCAGATGTCAGTGAGTGCAGTGCGTCACACACACCTGGATGAAACGCTCAGTGCGTTACAGTCAGATGTCAGTGAGTGCAGTGCGTCACACACACCTGGATGAAGCCGTGAGTGAGTTACAGTCAGATGACAGTGAGAGCAGTGCGTGACACACACCTGGATGAAGCGGTCAGTGCGTTACAGTCAGATGACAGTGAGTGCAGTGCGTCACACACACCTGGATGAAGCCGTGAGTGAGTTACAGTCAGATGTCAGTGAGTGCGTCACACACACCTGGATGAAGCCGTGAGTGCGTTACAGTCAGATGACAGTGAGAGCAGTGCGTCACACACACCTGGATGAAGCCGTGAGTGAGTTACAGTCAGATGACAGTGAGAGCAGTGCGTCACACACACCTGGATGAAGCCGTGAGTGAGTTACAGTCAGATGACAGTGAGTGCAGTGCGTCACACACACCTGGATGAAGCCGTGAGTGAGTTACAGTCAGATGACAGTGAGTGCAGTGCGTCACACACACCTGGATGAAGCCGTTAGTGAGTTACAGTCAGATGTCAGTGAGTGCAGTGCGTCACACACACCTGGATGAAGCGCTCAGTGAGTTACAGTCAGATGACAGTGAGTGCAGTGCATCACACACACCTGGATGAAGCGCTCAGTTCGTTACAGTCAGATGACAGTGAGTGCAGTGCGTCACACACACCTGGATGAAGCGCTCAGTGCGTTACAGTCAGATGTCAGTGAGTGCAGTGCGTCACACACACCTGGATGAAGCCGTGAGTGAGTTACAGTCAGATGACAGTGAGAGCAGTGCGTGACACACACCTGGATGAAGCGGTCAGTGCGTTACAGTCAGATGACAGTGAGTGCAGTGCGTCACACACACCTGGATGAAGCCGTCAGTGAGTTACAGTCAGATGACAGTGAGTGCAGTGCGTCACACAGACCTGGATGAAGCCGTGAGTGAGTTACAGTCAGATGTCAGTGAGTGCGTCACACACACCTGGATGAAGCCGTGAGTGCGTTACAGTCAGATGACAGTGAGAGCAGTGCGTCACACACACCTGGATGAAGCCGTGAGTGCGTTACAGTCAGATGACAGTGAGAGCAGTGCGTCACACACACCTGGATGAAGCCGTGAGTGAGTTACAGTCAGATGACAGTGAGTGCAGTGCGTCACACACACCTGGATGAAGCGCTCAGTGCGTTACAGTCAGATGTCAGTGAGAGCAGTGCGTCACACACACCTGGATGAAGCCGTGAGTGAGTTACAGTCAGATGTCAGTGAGTGCAGTGCGTCACACACACCTGGATGAAGCGCTCAGTGCGTTACAGTCAGATGACAGTGAGAGCTGTGCGTCACACACACCTGGATGAAGCCGTGAGTGAGTTACAGTTAGATGACAGTGAGTGCAGTGCGTCACACACACCTGGATGAAGCGCTCAGTGCGTTACAGTAAGATGTCTGTGAGAGCAGTGCGTCACACACACCTGGATGAAGCCGAGAGTGAGTTACAGTCAGATGACAGTGAGTGCAGTGCGTCACACACACCTGGATGAAGCGCTCAGTGCATTACAGTCAGATGACAGTGAGTGCAGTGCGTCACACACACCTGGATGAAGCCGTGAGCGAATAACAGTGAGATGTCAGTGAGTGCGTCACACACACCTGGATGAAGCCGTGAGTGAGTTACAGTTAGATGACAGTGAGTGCAGTGCGTCACACACACCTGGATGAAGCGCTCAGTGCGTTACAGTCAGATGTCAGTGAGAGCAGTGCGTCACACACACCTGGATGAAGCCGAGAGTGAGTTACAGTCAGATGACAGTGAGTGCAGTGCGTCACACACACCTGGATGAAGCGCTCAGTGAGTTACAGTCAGATGACAGTGAGTGCAGTGCGTCACACAGACCTGGATGAAGCCGTGAGTGAGTTACAGTCAGATGTCAGTGAGTGCGTCACACACACCTGGATGAAGCCGTGAGTGAGTTACAGTCAGATGACAGTGAGAGCAGTGCGTCACACAGACCTGGATGAAGCGGTCAGTGCGTTGCAGTCAGATGACAGTGAGTGCAGTGCGTCACACACACTTGGATGAAGCCGTGAGTGAGTTACAGTCAGATGACAGCGAGAGCAGTGCGTCACACACACCTGGATGAAGCGCTCAGTGCGTTACAGTCAGATGTCAGTGAGAGCAGTGCGTCACACACACCTGGATGAAGCCGAGAGTGAGTTACAGTCAGATGACAGTGAGAGCAGTGCGTCACACACACCTGGATGAAGCGCTCAGTGAGTTACAGTCAGATGACAGTGAGTGCAGTGCGTCACACACACCTGGATGAAGCGCTCAGTGCGTTACAGTCAGATGACAGTGAGTGCAGTGCATCACACACACCTGGATGAAGCGCTCAGTGCATTACAGTCAGATGACAGTGAGAGCAGTGTGTCACACACACCTGGACGAAGCCGTGAGTGAGTTACAGTCAGATGACAGTGAGTGCAGTGCGTCACACACACCTGGATGAAGCGATCAGTGTGTTACAGTCAGATGACAGTGAGTGCAGTGCGTCACACACACCTGGATGAAGCGCTCAGTGCATTACAGTCAGATGACAGTGAGTGCAGTGCGTCACACACACCTGGATGAAGCGGTCAGTGCGTTACAGTCAGATGACAGTGAGTGCAGTGCGTCACACACACCTGGATGAAGCCGTGAGTGAGTTACAGTCAGATGACAGTGAGAGCAGTGAGTCACACACACCTGGATGAAGCCGTGAGTGAGTTACAGTCAGATGACAGTGAGTGCAGTGCGTCACACACACCTGGATGAAGCCGTTAGTGAGTTACAGTCAGATGTCAGTGAGTGCAGTGCGTCACACACACCTGGATGAAGCGCTCAGTGAGTTACAGTCAGATGACAGTGAGTGCAGAGCATCACACACACCTGGATGAAGCGCTCAGTTCGTTACAGTCAGATGACAGTGAGTGCAGTGCGTCACACACACCTGGATGAAGCGCTCAGTGCGTTACAGTCAGATGTCAGTGAGTGCAGTGCGTCACACACACCTGGATGAAGCCGTGAGTGAGTTACAGTCAGATGACAGTGAGAGCAGTGCGTGACACACACCTGGATGAAGCGGTCAGTGCGTTACAGTCAGATGACAGTGAGTGCAGTGCGTCACACACACCTGGATGAAGCCGTCAGTGAGTTACAGTCAGATGACAGTGAGTGCAGTGCGTCACACAGACCTGGATGAAGCCGTGAGTGAGTTACAGTCAGATGTCAGTGAGTGCGTCACACACACCTGGATGAAGCCGTGAGTGCGTTACAGTCAGATGACAGTGAGAGCAGTGCGTCACACACACCTGGATGAAGCCGTGAGTGAGTTACAGTCAGATGACAGTGAGAGCAGTGCGTCACACACACCTGGATGAAGCCGTGAGTGAGTTACAGTCAGATGACAGTGAGTGCAGTGCGTCACACACACCTGGATGAAGCGCTCAGTGCGTTACAGTCAGATGTCAGTGAGTGCAGTGCGTCACACACACATGGATGAAGCCGTGAGTGAGTTACAGTCAGATGACAGTGAGAGCAGTGCGTGACACACACCTGGATGAAGCGGTCAGTGCGTTACAGTCAGATGACAGTGAGTGCAGTGCGTCACACACACCTGGATGAAGCCGTCAGTGAGTTACAGTCAGATGACAGTGAGTGCAGTGCGTCACACAGACCTGGATGAAGCCGTGAGTGAGTTAGAGTCAGATGTCAGTGAGTGCGTCACACACACCTGGATGAAGCGCTCAGTGCATTACAGTCAGCTGACAGTGAGAGCAGTGCGTCACACACACCTGGATGAAACGGTCAGTGCGTTACAGTCAGATGACAGTGAGTGCAGTGCGTCACACACACCTGGATGAAGCCGTGAGTGAGTTACAGTCAGATGACAGTGAGAGCAGTGAGTCACACACACCTGGATGAAGCCGTGAGTGAGTTACAGTCAGGTGACAGTGAGTGCAGTGCATCACACACACCTGGATGAAGCGCTCAGTGAGTTACAGTCAGATGACAGTGAGTGCAGTGCGTCACACACACCTGGATGAAGCGCTCAGTGCATTACAGTCAGATGACAGTGAGAGCAGTGTGTCACACACACCTGGACGAAGCCGTGAGTGAGTTACAGTCAGATGACAGTGAGTGCAGTGCGTCACACACACCTGGATGAAGCGCTCAGTGAGTTACAGTCACATGACAGTGAGTGCAGTGCATCACACACACCTGGATGAAGCCGTGAGTGAGTTACAGTCAGATGACAGTGAGAGCAGTGTGTCACACACACCTGGACGAAGCCGTGAGTGAGTTACAGTCAGATGACAGTGAGTGCAGTGCGTCACACACACCTGGATGAAGCGATCAGTGCGTTACAGTCAGATGACAGTGAGTGCAGTGCGTCACACACACCTGGATGAAGCGCTCAGTGCATTACAGTCAGATGACAGTGAGAGCAGTGCGTCACACACACCTGGATGAAGCGGTCAGTGCGTTACAGTCAGATGACAGTGAGAGCAGTGCGTCACACACACCTGGATGAAGCCGTGAGTGAGTTACAGTCAGATGACAGTGAGAGCAGTGCGTCACAGTGCGTCACACACACCTGGATGAAGCGCTCAGTTCGTTAAAGTCAGATGACAGTGAGTGCAGTGCGTCACACACACCTGGATGAAGCCGTGAGTGAGTTACAGTCAGATGTCAGTGAGTGCAGTGCGTCACACACACCTGGATGAAACGCTCAGTGAGTTACAGTCAGATGACAGTGAGTGCAGTGCATCACACACACCTGGATGAAGCCGTGAGTGAGTTACAGTCAGATGACAGTGAGAGCAGTGTGTCACACACACCTGGACGAAGCCGTGAGTGAGTTACAGTCAGATGACAGTGAGTGCAGTGCGTCACACACACCTGGATGAAGCGATCAGTGCGTTACAGTCAGATGACAGTGAGTGCAGTGCGTCACACACACCTGGATGAAGCGCTCAGTGCATTACAGTCAGATGACAGTGAGAGCAGTGCGTCACACACACCTGGATGAAGCGGTCAGTGCGTTACAGTCAGATGACAGTGAGAGCAGTGCGTCACACACACCTGGATGAAGCCGTGAGTGAGTTACAGTCAGATGACAGTGAGAGCAGTGCGTCACAGTGCATCACACACACCTGGATGAAGCGCTCAGTTCGTTAAAGTCAGATGACAGTGAGTGCAGTGCGTCACACACACCTGGATGAAGCCGTGAGTGAGTTACAGTCAGATGTCAGTGAGTGCAGTGCGTCACACACACCTGGATGAAACGCTCAGTGCGTTACAGTCAGATGTCAGTGAGTGCAGTGCGTCACACACACCTGGATGAAGCCGTGAGTGAGTTACAGTCAGATGACAGTGAGAGCAGTGCGTGACACACACCTGGATGAAGCGGTCAGTGCGTTACAGTCAGATGACAGTGAGTGCAGTGCGTCACACACACCTGGATGAAGCCGTGAGTGAGTTACAGTCAGATGTCAGTGAGTGCGTCACACACACCTGGATGAAGCCGTGAGTGCGTTACAGTCAGATGACAGTGAGAGCAGTGCGTCACACACACCTGGATGAAGCCGTGAGTGAGTTACAGTCAGATGACAGTGAGAGCAGTGCGTCACACACACCTGGATGAAGCCGTGAGTGAGTTACAGTCAGATGACAGTGAGTGCAGTGCGTCACACACACCTGGATGAAGCCGTGAGTGAGTTACAGTCAGATGACAGTGAGTGCAGTGCGTCACACACACCTGGATGAAGCCGTTAGTGAGTTACAGTCAGATGTCAGTGAGTGCAGTGCGTCACACACACCTGGATGAAGCGCTCAGTGAGTTACAGTCAGATGACAGTGAGTGCAGTGCATCACACACACCTGGATGAAGCGCTCAGTTCGTTACAGTCAGATGACAGTGAGTGCAGTGCGTCACACACACCTGGATGAAGCGCTCAGTGCGTTACAGTCAGATGTCAGTGAGTGCAGTACGTCACACACACCTGGATGAAGCCGTGAGTGAGTTACAGTCAGATGACAGTGAGAGCAGTGCGTGACACACACCTGGATGAAGCGGTCAGTGCGTTACAGTCAGATGACAGTGAGTGCAGTGCGTCACACACACCTGGATGAAGCCGTCAGTGAGTTACAGTCAGATGACAGTGAGTGCAGTGCGTCACACAGACCTGGATGAAGCCGTGAGTGAGTTACAGTCAGATGTCAGTGAGTGCGTCACACACACCTGGATGAAGCCGTGAGTGCGTTACAGTCAGATGACAGTGAGAGCAGTGCGTCACACACACCTGGATGAAGCCGTGAGTGCGTTACAGTCAGATGACAGTGAGAGCAGTGCGTCACACACACCTGGATGAAGCCGTGAGTGAGTTACAGTCAGATGACAGTGAGTGCAGTGCGTCACACACACCTGGATGAAGCGCTCAGTGCGTTACAGTCAGATGTCAGTGAGAGCAGTGCGTCACACACACCTGGATGAAGCCGTGAGTGAGTTACAGTCAGATGTCAGTGAGTGCAGTGCGTCACACACACCTGGATGAAGCGCTCAGTGCGTTACAGTCAGATGACAGTGAGAGCTGTGCGTCACACACACCTGGATGAAGCCGTGAGTGAGTTACAGTTAGATGACAGTGAGTGCAGTGCGTCACACACACCTGGATGAAGCGCTCAGTGCGTTACAGTAAGATGTCTGTGAGAGCAGTGCGTCACACACACCTGGATGAAGCCGAGAGTGAGTTACAGTCAGATGACAGTGAGTGCAGTGCGTCACACACACCTGGATGAAGCGCTCAGTGCATTACAGTCAGATGACAGTGAGTGCAGTGCGTCACACACACCTGGATGAAGCCGTGAGCGAATAACAGTGAGATGCCAGTGAGTGCGTCACACACACCTGGATGAAGCCGTGAGTGAGTTACAGTTAGATGACAGTGAGTGCAGTGCGTCACACACACCTGGATGAAGCGCTCAGTGCGTTACAGTCAGATGTCAGTGAGAGCAGTGCGTCACACACACCTGGATGAAGCCGAGAGTGAGTTACAGTCAGATGACAGTGAGTGCAGTGCGTCACACACACCTGGATGAAGCGCTCAGTGAGTTACAGTCAGATGACAGTGAGTGCAGTGCGTCACACAGACCTGGATGAAGCCGTGAGTGAGTTACAGTCAGATGTCAGTGAGTGCGTCACACACACCTGGATGAAGCCGTGAGTGCGTTACAGTCAGATGACAGTGAGAGCAGTGCGTCACACACACCTGGATGAAGCCGTGAGTGAGTTACAGTCAGATGACAGTGAGAGCAGTGCGTCACACAGACCTGGATGAAGCGGTCAGTGCGTTGCAGTCAGATGACAGTGAGTGCAGTGCGTCACACACACTTGGATGAAGCCGTGAGTGAGTTACAGTCAGATGACAGCGAGAGCAGTGCGTCACACACACCTGGATGAAGCGCTCAGTGCGTTACAGTCAGATGTCAGTGAGAGCAGTGCGTCACACACACCTGGATGAAGCCGAGAGTGAGTTACAGTCAGATGACAGTGAGAGCAGTGCGTCACACACACCTGGATGAAGCGCTCAGTGAGTTACAGTCAGATGACAGTGAGTGCAGTGCGTCACACACACCTGGATGAAGCGCTCAGTGCGTTACAGTCAGATGACAGTGAGTGCAGTGCATCACACACACCTGGATGAAGCGCTCAGTGCATTACAGTCAGATGACAGTGAGAGCAGTGTGTCACACACACCTGGACGAAGCCGTGAGTGAGTTACAGTCAGATGACAGTGAGTGCAGTGCGTCACACACACCTGGATGAAGCGATCAGTGTGTTACAGTCAGATGACAGTGAGTGCAGTGCGTCACACACACCTGGATGAAGCGCTCAGTGCATTACAGTCAGATGACAGTGAGTGCAGTGCGTCACACACACCTGGATGAAGCGGTCAGTGCGTTACAGTCAGATGACAGTGAGTGCAGTGCGTCACACACACCTGGATGAAGCCTTGAGTGAGTTACAGTCAGATGACAGTGAGAGCAGTGAGTCACACACACCTGGATGAAGCCGTGAGTGAGTTACAGTCAGATGACAGTGAGTGCAGTGCGTCACACACACCTGGATGAAGCGCTCAGTGAGTTACAGTCAGATGACAGTGAGTGCAGTGCGTCACACACACCTGGATGAAACGCTCAGTGCGTTACAGTCAGATGACAGTGAGTGCAGTGCGTCACACACACCTGGATGAAGCGGTCAGTGCGTTACAGTCAGATGACAGTGAGAGCAGTGCGTCACACACACCTGGATGAAGCCGTGAGTGAGTTACAGTCAGATGACAGTGAGAGCAGTGCGTCACAGTGCATCACACACACCTGGATGAAGCGCTCAGTTCGTTAAAGTCAGATGACAGTGAGTGCAGTGCGTCACACACACCTGGATGAAGCCGTGAGTGAGTTACAGTCAGATGTCAGTGAGTGCAGTGCGTCACACACACCTGGATGAAACGCTCAGTGCGTTACAGTCAGATGTCAGTGAGTGCAGTGCGTCACACACACCTGGATGAAGCCGTGAGTGAGTTACAGTCAGATGACAGTGAGAGCAGTGCGTGACACACACCTGGATGAAGCGGTCAGTGCGTTACAGTCAGATGACAGTGAGTGCAGTGCGTCACACACACCTGGATGAAGCCGTGAGTGAGTTACAGTCAGATGTCAGTGAGTGCGTCACACACACCTGGATGAAGCCGTGAGTGCGTTACAGTCAGATGACAGTGAGAGCAGTGCGTCACACACACCTGGATGAAGCCGTGAGTGAGTTACAGTCAGATGACAGTGAGAGCAGTGCGTCACACACACCTGGATGAAGCCGTGAGTGAGTTACAGTCAGATGACAGTGAGTGCAGTGCGTCACACACACCTGGATGAAGCCGTGAGTGAGTTACAGTCAGATGACAGTGAGTGCAGTGCGTCACACACACCTGGATGAAGCCGTTAGTGAGTTACAGTCAGATGTCAGTGAGTGCAGTGCGTCACACACACCTGGATGAAGCGCTCAGTGAGTTACAGTCAGATGACAGTGAGTGCAGTGCATCACACACACCTGGATGAAGCGCTCAGTTCGTTACAGTCAGATGACAGTGAGTGCAGTGCGTCACACACACCTGGATGAAGCGCTCAGTGCGTTACAGTCAGATGTCAGTGAGTGCAGTGCGTCACACACACCTGGATGAAGCCGTGAGTGAGTTACAGTCAGATGACAGTGAGAGCAGTGCGTGACACACACCTGGATGAAGCGGTCAGTGCGTTACAGTCAGATGACAGTGAGTGCAGTGCGTCACACACACCTGGATGAAGCCGTCAGTGAGTTACAGTCAGATGACAGTGAGTGCAGTGCGTCACACAGACCTGGATGAAGCCGTGAGTGAGTTACAGTCAGATGTCAGTGAGTGCGTCACACACACCTGGATGAAGCCGTGAGTGCGTTACAGTCAGATGACAGTGAGAGCAGTGCGTCACACACACCTGGATGAAGCCGTGAGTGCGTTACAGTCAGATGACAGTGAGAGCAGTGCGTCACACACACCTGGATGAAGCCGTGAGTGAGTTACAGTCAGATGACAGTGAGTGCAGTGCGTCACACACACCTGGATGAAGCGCTCAGTGCGTTACAGTCAGATGTCAGTGAGAGCAGTGCGTCACACACACCTGGATGAAGCCGTGAGTGAGTTACAGTCAGATGTCAGTGAGTGCAGTGCGTCACACACACCTGGATGAAGCGCTCAGTGCGTTACAGTCAGATGACAGTGAGAGCTGTGCGTCACACACACCTGGATGAAGCCGTGAGTGAGTTACAGTTAGATGACAGTGAGTGCAGTGCGTCACACACACCTGGATGAAGCGCTCAGTGCGTTACAGTAAGATGTCTGTGAGAGCAGTGCGTCACACACACCTGGATGAAGCCGAGAGTGAGTTACAGTCAGATGACAGTGAGTGCAGTGCGTCACACACACCTGGATGAAGCGCTCAGTGCATTACAGTCAGATGACAGTGAGTGCAGTGCGTCACACACACCTGGATGAAGCCGTGAGCGAATAACAGTGAGATGTCAGTGAGTGCGTCACACACACCTGGATGAAGCCGTGAGTGAGTTACAGTTAGATGACAGTGAGTGCAGTGCGTCACACACACCTGGATGAAGCGCTCAGTGCGTTACAGTCAGATGTCAGTGAGAGCAGTGCGTCACACACACCTGGATGAAGCCGAGAGTGAGTTACAGTCAGATGACAGTGAGTGCAGTGCGTCACACACACCTGGATGAAGCGCTCAGTGAGTTACAGTCAGATGACAGTGAGTGCAGTGCGTCACACAGACCTGGATGAAGCCGTGAGTGAGTTACAGTCAGATGTCAGTGAGTGCGTCACACATACCTGGATGAAGCCGTGAGTGCGTTACAGTCAGATGACAGTGAGAGCAGTGCGTCACACACACCTGGATGAAGCCGTGAGTGAGTTACAGTCAGATGACAGTGAGAGCAGTGCGTCACACAGACCTGGATGAAGCGGTCAGTGCGTTGCAGTCAGATGACAGTGAGTGCAGTGCGTCACACACACTTGGATGAAGCCGTGAGTGAGTTACAGTCAGATGACAGCGAGAGCAGTGCGTCACACACACCTGGATGAAGCGCTCAGTGCGTTACAGTCAGATGTCAGTGAGAGCAGTGCGTCACACACACCTGGATGAAGCCGAGAGTGAGTTACAGTCAGATGACAGTGAGAGCAGTGCGTCACACACACCTGGATGAAGCGCTCAGTGAGTTACAGTCAGATGACAGTGAGTGCAGTGCGTCACACACACCTGGATGAAGCGCTCAGTGCGTTACAGTCAGATGACAGTGAGTGCAGTGCATCACACACACCTGGATGAAGCGCTCAGTGCATTACAGTCAGATGACAGTGAGAGCAGTGTGTCACACACACCTGGACGAAGCCGTGAGTGAGTTACAGTCAGATGACAGTGAGTGCAGTGCGTCACACACACCTGGATGAAGCGATCAGTGTGTTACAGTCAGATGACAGTGAGTGCAGTGCGTCACACACACCTGGATGAAGCGCTCAGTGCATTACAGTCAGATGACAGTGAGTGCAGTGCGTCACACACACCTGGATGAAGCGGTCAGTGCGTTACAGTCAGATGACAGTGAGTGCAGTGCGTCACACACACCTGGATGAAGCCGTGAGTGAGTTACAGTCAGATGACAGTGAGAGCAGTGAGTCACACACACCTGGATGAAGCCGTGAGTGAGTTACAGTCAGATGACAGTGAGTGCAGTGCGTCACACACACCTGGATGAAGCGCTCAGTGAGTTACAGTCAGATGACAGTTAGTGCAGTGCGTCACACACACCTGGATGAAACGCTCAGTGCGTTACAGTCAGATGACAGTGAGTGCAGTGCATCACACACACCTGGATGAAGCGCTCAGTGCATTACAGTCAGATGACAGTGAGAGCAGTGTGTCACACACACCTGGACGAAGCCGTGAGTGAGTTACAGTCAGATGACAGTGAGTGCAGTGCGTCACACACACCTGGATGAAGCGATCAGTGCGTTACAGTCAGATGACAGTGAGTGCAGTGCGTCACACACACCTGGATGAAGCGGTCAGTGCGTTACAGTCAGATGACAGTGAGTGCAGTGCGTCACACACACCTGGATGAAGCCGTGAGTGAGTTACAGTCAGATGACAGTGAGTGCAGTGCGTCACACACACCTGGATGAAGCCGTGAGTGAGTTACAGTCAGATGTCAGTGAGTGCAGTGCGTCACACACACCTGGATGAAGCCGTGAGTGACTTACAGTCAGATGACAGTGAGTGCAGTGCGTCACACACACCTGGATGAAGCGCTCAGTGAGTTACAGTCAGATGACAGTGAGTGCAGTGCGTCACACACACCTGGATGAAGCGCTCAGTGCGTTACAGTCAGATGACAGTGAGTGCAGTGCATCACACACACCTGGATGAAGCGCTCAGTGCGTTACAGTCAGATGACAGTGAGTGCAGTGCGTCACACACACCTGGATGAAGCCGTGAGTGAGTTACAGTCAGATGACAGTGAGTGCAGTGCGTCACACACACACCTGGATGAAGCCGTGAGTGAGTTACAGTCAGATGTCAGTGAGTGCAGTGCGTCACACACACCTGGATGAAGCGCTCAGTGATTTACAGTCAGATGACAGTGAGTGCAGTGCGTCACACACACCTGGATGAAGCCGTGAGTGAGTTACAGTCAGATGACAGTGAGTGCAGTGCGTCACACACACCTCGATGAAGCCGTGAGTGAGTTACAGTCAGATGACAGTGAGTGCAGTGCGCCACACACACCTCGATGAAGCGCTCAGTGCGTTACAGTCAGATGACAGTGAGTGCAGTGCGTCACACACACCTGGATGAAGCGCTCAGTGAGTTTGCGGCAGGTCTGACAGGGAGCGGTTCTCACGGTCCCCACCGACAGCAGAGAGCAGAGCACCAGCACCGACACCAGGGGCCAGGACCACCACATCCCGACCTGCACACACACACACACACACTGCTGCATTACATAAGCTCATGGTGAAAAGCATATCTTCAAGGGCTTTATGGAAGCTGGTGTTCAGAATCATTCATCTCATGGTGGGATGGTAAGAGTTTGTCACGGTACTTTGTTTTAATGTTTTGCACACAAGGGTTCCAGCTCCTCCATGACGTTTCCAGTAGTGTGTGTTTACAGGATAAGGACTTTTAAAGGGGACTTATTATGCCCCCTTTTTACTAGATGTAATAAGTCTCAGGTGTCCTCAGAATGTGTCTATGAAGTTTCAGCTCAAATTCCCTCTCAGATCATTTGTTACACCATGTAAATGCCCATTTTTGAGTGGAAGCAAAAACATATTGTTTTTGTGCATGTATCTTTACATGCAAATGAGCTGCTGCTCCACCCCCTATCAAGAAGAGGGCGGGGCCTTTACAGCTCGTTCCTCGGATAATCTGCCAAAAACTAAAACATCCGTTTGGTTTTGATTATAAACCCATGCTCACGTGATATTGCATATCTTAATCATCATTAAATGTTTATTATCTGCATGTGTTTTAAACAGAGATGCACGATATATCGGCCACCATATCGGTATCGGTTCATACTGTATTTCCTTCCCGAGTTATTGCATGTCAAACAAGAAAGATATGCAAAATCATAATAAAAGTTATATTGATTTTTTGTCTTTTATCAGCAGTTTCTCGGCGTGAGGATGTCCAAATGTAATGTAATTTATATTTTCAAAAAATTTGAAAAGTGTTCTATCAAACGATACCTTTTGACTTGGAGTTATGAGTCTGTAGTTGCCAAAATGTCTGTTTCGTCGAGTATCCTCATAAGAGCGGTCTTAAATGAGGTCTTAAATTAACGTAAATAGTTGTGAGAAAATGAGACGCCCGTCTCTGTCAGCAGCAACTGGTCTTAAAGTGATTATTTTGTATATATAAATACACACACACATGCAGGTATATAAGCAAAATGTGTCATTTATATATAAAATATTTATATATAATACAAAATTATATATAAATATATATATATATATATATATATATATATATATATATACATATATATACAGTATATGCAACTATTTCTTAAATATACACATGCATGTGTGTGTATTTATATATACAAAATAATTATACAAAGTATAATTGTATATTATACACTAGTGATCGACCGATGTATCGGTTTACCGATATTTTTACCGATTTTTAAGCATTTCCCATAATCGGGTATCGGTTTTGTAATATCGGATTCACCGATAAACGGCGCCATCTTGTGGCCGTTTTGAGAATTCCGCCATTGCAGCCCGCGTCTGAGGAGATCAGTCAACAACAACTCGGTGCACAGGTAAATTATATGTTCTACTTGCTTTGCTTTAATTATTTAACTTTATTTAACATAACAGACATGTAGAAATGAGTTTTGAGACATAAATGCCTGATATAGTTTATTTATGCAGCTTGGTTCTAAAAAATTGAGACGAACTCATGGAGTCACGTTGCGTAATCCGTCATGTCCTGCCCCAATAAAGGCGTAACTTTACATGAATTAAATAAAACAGACATGAATGAGTGCATGTTGAAAATAAAAGCGCTGAATTTAATTCTCTATCTGTTGTATTTACTCACCATTAGTCTCGAAAAAAAGTTCGCTCATATTGCTGAGCACTGGGTTGATGATCAGGAATGCTCAAGCACGGCCACTGAATGAAACTTTTGACAAGATGATCTTGTTTAAACATCCTAGATTATATTATCATTTACTACATATACTGCAATTATTTCGCTTTAAAATGATACCGCTTTGTGGAAATTAATTATTTACTATCTGCACGCGCGATCGCGGTTGAGTATCATTCTGTGTAAATGCATAGATAAACAGCACTTTGTTAGAAAGCATTTCATGATCTAGACCGACAAACACATTATTAATAATTAGTAACATACTAGTTGGAAAATGCAATGATGTATATGCTGTTCTGTTTGTTACTTTCCTGACAATGTTATATTCCAGATAATATTATTCAGTGAATTAATATTACCCAGTGAATTATTCCTCACTCTTAGTTTAAACCTATTAAACGGCGCATAAACCTTCGAAAACCGTTTAAAATTAATTACATTTCTGCAAAGGTGATATGACTCTGTCCCCTGTCAATTATTTTCTCCATATGAAAACATTAGACTTTTAACATTTACTTGCCTATTGTTAACATTGTTGCTGCTGATGCTTATAAATTATACGTATAATTTAGATATAAATTATATAATGTAATAATATAAATGTTTTTATTGTGATTTGAAGATTTAATTTAACATGAAAGAGTGTTAACTTTCAACACTTTTGTTTATTTTTTTAAGATGACTGAAAGGAGGAAAAATCAAAGGACTCACTCCACAGACCCCTCTATTTATTTGTGTATAAATATAAAGGGTTTTTTTTGTATGCAAGGAGGGAGTGATTGTTATAAATAAAATGGTTTGTTCAGTTCATTTGTGTTGTAATAATTGTGTCAAAACAGAAGTATAACAGTAAATAAATATCGGTTCTGCATATCGGTTATCGGGCACATAAACATGCAAATAATCTGTATCGGTATCGGTTATAAAAAATCAATATCGGTCGATCACTATTATACACATATATTATGTAAACACTAGGGGTGTAACGATATTCACGCCCCGCCCCCTTCTACCCCGGCCAGCCCTGGGTCATCGGACCTTATGTCTTATGTGTGAATTCAGTTTTGTAGCCTAACCACCATTAACACCATATAATAGCAAGCTCCATGTTTTGTTACTTTCGATAATAAGCAAGGTGTAATCTTTCAAATTCTGTCTTTTTGATCACGAAATTCAAACAATAAATGCCGTTTTGGCGCTCTTTGATGTGGCGTGACAGATCGTTGTACTAGCTCCTCATTTCAAGCGGCTTGGCGAGTAAACGCGATCATCTCTTCCTCAGTTACAGAATAAACATGAATGGACACCTGAAGGTATGTTGAAAGATACAGTACACTTACTGAAAGGCATCATAACTTGTGTAATCGCTCAATCAGTATTTCAGCAGCGGAAAGACGTCAATAAAACAGCTTAGTTTTTCACATAGCATTATATTTACCTCAGGAGGCTAGTCATAAGTTACAGTGTTCACAGCTTGTTCATAGAGAAATTAACTAGTCTCTTGCACTATATATTAGGCTATATTTTAGTTAACCTGTTAATGATATCTTAATTATTTAATGTATGTTTAAAATATCTTTAATGAAAATGACAGCAACTGTGTAAATTATTATATTTCAATAACAAATTAGAGTAAAAACATAAGTTAATGCAAAAACTGCCTTATGTTCAGTTTACATGTTTTCATACAATGTGTTGGGTGTTGATTATTATATCTAAAAAAAATAAATAGCTTCTGAATTTAGGTTAAAAGTCTAGGCTCTGTTGTTAACTTTTAATGTTAGTAATGTGCGGGGTGCCTATATAGTTTACAGCATTAGCAGATCTTTTTTTTAATCGTTGCAAAACTTTTAATTGTAATTGAATTAATTTAAAGACAAAGACACCATTTTTTCATTAAACCACCGTTTAAAAAAACAAAAAAAGCAATTTTGGCTTTCTAAACCCCACCCTACTGAACCGAACCGTAGGCCTACCGTACCGAACCGAGACGTCAAAACCGTGGGAAGAACCGAACCGTCAGTTTTGTGAATCGTTACACCCCTAGTAAACACAAACTTTTATTTTGGGTGCGATTAATAGTGATGAATCGTTTCACAGCCCTATTCACAATTCATATAATTTCAAAGCAGCTTTGCAGAATATGCTTGTTTCAACGTTGCAATTTAGGAAGTATTCTGTTCTCAGCCAGAGATGAGTGTGTCAAAGTAACGTCCATATGACAGTGATGTCATGTATTCAGTTAAACAGGGTTGGGCAGCAATTATAACTTGAGCTTGTAATAATTACAATATAAGGATAATATTTCTAATATGACAACCATATTATTATATGTGCAAGGCAGTCTCAGCTTTTTAAAAAAAAATATATATATTTTTATTTAACAGGGACAATGTTTCTTCGCCTTTGTCGCCATTGGCTTTCGGCTTGCTTAGTTGGGGACATTTAATTTTGTATTTAACAATACTATTACAACATTATTTTCCTGTTATCTCTGTAAAGCTGCTTTGAAACAATCTCTATTGTAAAAAGCGCTATATGAATAAAGGTGACTTGACTTGACTTAACAATGGACAGTAAGAAACTGTCCCAGAATTAGCTACAAAGCTAATTTTCATCTGCAGTCCCTGAGCCAGGAAAGTACCAAATCACATTACATACAATAAAATCTCTCCACAAATGGAAAATATACTAGGCTACATATTGTCCATCACTTAAGAAAGCTTTAAGAACAGCTTTTCTAAACACGCTTATATTAGATACTCGTTAGATTGGCGGACTCGTGTGCACTGAATCCCAGGCTTTGACTGAGCATCAGTTCCTCTTCCTGGTAGATCTGAGCTCATCTTCAGTCGAGTGATGCTGATGCTGCATGAATGTAGGCCACTGACTTACTGAGAGTTCATATATTCATGCAATATAACAGCTCAACTCTTAAAAACAACGATGTCGTTCATTGCATTGCTTACCAACACTAGACTGATCAAATTGCAGAAATGTTTCTCCGGCGACGCGACTGAAACATTGTTGCATTCACCAGCTCTTTCATTTGAATACTGACGCAAGATGCTTTCATGTTTTATGTTCTGTATACTCACTTCACAAGGTTGGGCTTGGGTGGTAAACAGCCTCCAAATCTTTTCCACAGAAACCCGTCTTCAGGGTGTGTTTTAAGAGTCGTTATATCGCTATATTAAACACCTCCAGCACCGCTCGCTCTTCTAGCTCATTCTGTGAGCGATGCTGCAGCTGAGCGCTTAAGTCCCGCCTCCTCCTGTGAACAGCCAATCAGTATTAAAGAAGGATTCTGCGAGCCAATCACAGACCGCCGTGTGCCAAGATGAAAGGTGTGGATCTTCTTGTCGTCATAGCCCCGCCTTAATCATGTTCAATACAGAACACATCTAATATTTTCTTTCTTTTGGTTTTGTTTTTTAAATAAATATACTTGCGTTTGATTGGTATTTATGAATAATTTAATCAAAAAACGTTTTTACATTGTTATAACGAAGTCTGTGATTGGTCTTACATTTTTTGTATTTTTTTTATAACACCTAGGCTATGTGTTGCTTTTTTTTTTTTTTACATATTTGATATTGTATGTTCTTTATATATATATAGGTGTAAAGTCCAGGGGTCAGAAAGTAAAAGTCCAGCCATATTTATTCCACCCATGAACTCAGCCAGCTGATTTAACCAATTACTTACAATCTCCTGGTTGAAAAACTGTGCTAATTAGCAAATCCAGGTGATTGGATCAAAATATTGAGGAGGACATTTACTTTCTGATCCTGGACTTCACATCTCTGAAAAAAAAAAAAATGAAAAAAAAATATATATATATATATATATATCATTGTTATAACAAAGTCTGTGGTTGGTCTTATATTTTTTTGTATTTCTTATAATACCAATAATAATTCACAATCAATCAATTGATCCCCCCCACAATCACCCCAATGATAATTCACAATATGTTAAAAATTTGTTTACAAAAACCAATAGGGGCAAATTGTCACACTGTTTTACTGTATATGCACACAACTTAAAACCAGAAAAAAAAAGTATTGAAAAAAAGGCAAATCATTCATGCAACCGGACATCTGACTGAAAACCTTACAGTTACAGCTTATATAAGAGACATAGCTTATTACCTTCTGAATTACTTATATATAGCCTTTGTGGTTTTACAGTATATGCTATAGAAAAGTAATTGTACTGGTCAAAAGAAGAAAGTGGCTTCTCTCACAATCTTGCCCTTCTCTTACATTTGTCTTTAGAGTTCAATGTGTAGGTGTGCAAAAGTCTGTCTTCAGGTTTTCCAGCGATCCGTTGTGGTTTCCTTGTGTAAAACAAGCTCTGGTCCATCCGGCAGACTGAGCTTGAGATAACGCAGATTTACATATCATACAATATACATCTTTACACATCAATGTCAGACTGAGTTCATTCAGCCCAGGTGCTGTATCTATAACTCTGACAACACTTCTGATCAGTAAATATTCTGCACAATATATTTCACATGAACACGTTGTTCTAAACAACATTTATTTACATGTGTCACATGGTTTCTTCCTGTCTAAAGGTCACATTAGCAACATTCAGGCATTACATCTATAACACAGCCCTGCATCATGAAAATGCAAAAAAGGCCTAATATTAAATAATCGATGATGCTGAGTTAAAAAATATCAGTAAAAACTTTCCATTACAATTTTTTTTTTATATATATATATATACCGGTATATTATATATGCATGTCTGTATCAGTACATATATAGTATATATGCATTATGTATCAGGAAGTAATTTATTCCAAACTTGCAGTCTGCAAAAGAGTGAAAAATAATGTTCACATACTACATTTAATGTCAGTGAACTTAATACTAACAGCATAAATAAGCCTTTTTTTAACAAAATCTTTAATTTTCTGTCGCTGTGTGGATGTAGTAAAACATCCACAGATGTCGCAGACAACATCCGGGTTCATGTTTGCATTTTCTTCTGTCACTGGCCATAATTTTAACCTTGAAATCAAAAATAATGTTGTATACATGTGAAAATCGGCTGAGAATTGAAACAAAATGTCTCAGAGAAAGATAGGAATCAGGTATTTGTGGCAGCTTTTCTGGTGATTCCTGGACAATAGAAGCCTTCTTCACCTTACAAACTGTTGAAAGCAAAGATGCTACAAAATGCACATATTTTGTGAGAAAGTGTGACGTGCTGAAGCAAAAAGGCACTATTTCTGGAATCAGCACCCCAAAATTAGTGAGAAACAAGTACAGGGCTCGACATTAAGCCTTGTCATGTCCTTCAGACAAGTAAACTGGTCATTCACTTGTCAGAGTAAAAAAGTTATTAAGGTTGAATAGGATTAAAAAAAAAAATTAAAGGATTTTTTTTTGCGATGTAAAAATAATTTAATCTGAAGCAATATTCTCATCAGTGTTCTATAAGCTTTGACATTTTTAAATCTGCATATTTGTGATATTTTATAAGGCGAGACACTCCAGGATAATATGGTAAAAAAAAAAAAACTAATAAATATCACCATACTTCACCAGTTGATGATTACATTAATAATTGCAAACATTTTTTGTATTATAAGTTTTTTTAAATGTTATGTTTAAATATGCAAATGAGGTGCTATCTAATTAAATATGCACTAATTTGCATACATTTCTAGAACAAAAATCTGAACATTGGATTAAGTCAGGTTCAAAATTCTTTCATTTTTTTGATATATTAGGAGTAACGGTTTTTACAGAGGGGATTTTGGATATCTCTATTTATTATTCCACAAACCAGAAAATACTGTCAACAGCCAAAAATCAATACATTTTCACTATTTTTTTAGGAATAAAATGTTGTATAAAATCAGGAAAAATATATGAACAAACCCTTCTGTAAAAACCTTCAGAATATAGATAAGAATAAAACTGTAAAGTTTGGTGAATGTAAATTTGACTGAAGTGGAGATTTCTGGCTCATTGTAGGAGGAAAAACTCATTTTGAGAAAACGGCCTTTAAAGATATACACTGTAATTGAAATCTTAAGACGCAAATAGATAAAGTGCTCTAAAAGATACAGTTAAAAGTGTATTTTGGGTGTTTTCTGTCCACAATAGTCTGAAGAAACACTTTATGAAAAGCCCAAAAGTCCAAAATCTCAAAGTTGACAGATGCATGAAAAAACCCTGTTTTTGCCTGTAGTGTCTGGCCTTAAAAGGGGTATCTTCATCTTTCATTCCAAATTCTTATATTTGATCAATAATTTCAATTAGAATATTAAGACACTTTAGGGCTGTTAGCAATCAAATTTAATCATTTACACTGAAAAATTACAACTGTATTAAATAATGTTATGAGATTGTTTTAAATATTTTTTGGAAAATAAAATAAGAAACGTTAAACTAAACTAAAGATGGCGGCAGTTGACCGTCTTAATGAGTGAGCCATTCAAACGGCTGATTCATTCAAGAATGATGCAGTTGTTTATGGGCCGATTCGTTCAAAACGCTGAATCGTTCAGTAATGAAACGTGCTGAGTGGTGCTGTAATCTTTGTTTGGAACTATTTTCGCTGCTGGAACGGAACAAAAACAGTCAATAAAATCAGAAACATTCTTTTATTTTGGTGTTTCCCTAGTTGTTTTTTGTCACTGAACTTTTAATCAGGCTAATTGTCCAGTCAGGCAAGTAAAATTCTCCTTCATGAGTATGAGGCTCGGCGTGGACCAGACCTCATGCCTCATGTGTGACGTGCTAAAGCAAAACAGCCACTACTTCTGTAAACAAAATCAGTAAAAAACAAGTATTGAATTTCATTCAGAAAATACGATGCAGGACGGTGAATTGTTAATAGTGTCAAAAGAAGTGACTTTCAAACCAAGCTTTATGTTGGTGAATCCGTGTGAACAATCTGACCATGAGCAAACTGGGAACTTTTTCAACCTTATGCAAAATGGCCAACCACGCAGATTCCTATTGAAATGATTTTCAGCGGCGGTAACCCAGACAGCAATATAGTGTCGGCCCAGATCCGGTCCACATCTGGTACACATGGATTCTACATGTATCAGAAGTGGGCCGGAACTGGGCCAACACTATGTTGCTGTCTGGGAAACGTGACCGTACCTTACGAGGTTCTTGGTTAAGATGAGGCTCGGCTAAGATTAACTTAGACCCAACCTACAGTGCTTATTTTGGGGTAGAGAGCAGTGCTTGACTGTTCTGCTTGCAGTGGGACAGTTTCCCATCCGTTCTCCGTCCCAGAGTCCTCCGAGAGCCTTGGACAGGTGTGTCCTGTGACACCTGTGATCTCTCTGAGCATTCCTGATAACGCCCGTGACTCAGCCCTCAACGCCCCCGCTCGTTCCCACCGCTCACACACTCTTGCTCCCGTACGAGCCCCCTGCGTGAGCTCTGTTATGAAGTCCAGACTCTGGGAAGGCAACCTGAACAACGGCAGTCCCCGGAAAAACTCGGGCAGGGCCGTGGCAGTGCACCGCCCGTCGAACTGCGCCAGCACGAACCGCTCTCCCGCACGACCCAGCAGATAGTCTCCCAGAACACGGCTCAGCAATGCGTCGAAGACTTCGGAGCACGTTGTCGATTGGACCCCCGTTTCTTCTTCCGGTTTCCCTCCTCGACAGCCCCATTGCTCGGCCTGCTCGCAGGCTTCCGGAGTCAGAACCATCACAGCTTTCCCTCCGCTCCGCCGCACCCGCTCCAGACAGGAGTGCAGCCAGGGAACCGGACCCAGAGCGTTGATCTCGGAGCGGTTCCACAAGTCCAGAGACACGGTGAAGCCGAGAGCGGAGAGACTCGAGCCCAGACGGCACATTAGCTGGACGACGGTGGCGTCTGAGTCCGGAGGACACACCAGAAGCAGCTCCACACCTCCCGACACCGCAGCTGAAACAACACACAGATGAACGTCAGCAAACACACCGCTGAAACTACTGTGAGGGATTTTTTTATTAATCATAACCAGGGTTCTAAATTAACTTTTGTGATCACCAGCCTAACTTTGGTAACTTTCTTTTAAATTGGCTGGTAACATTCTAAAGTTACCAGCCAATCAGAATTTGCACTAGCCAAATTTTTTTCGGTGAAAATAAGAGAAATTATGAGTGCCACTGAATGCATTTGATCATTTTATGCAAGGCTCTCTAGTCTCTTCAATACGACCTGTCTTGGCACTTTTAATCCTTAGGCTCTCCTGATGACTTCGGGCACTCTCATGTTCCTTTACTGCCTCGACTTTAAAATTATTAGTTCTTATCACAAAACTGTTTGTTTTGTTTTTTTCTTTCGCGTACATGCGGCAATCCTGACAAAACATGACGGCATTCTCGTGATCGAGCACAAGCCATTCACGACCCATCAGCCATTTGGCATTCAATTTTCTTTTCTTCGTTTCTCTGTCCTCATCCCCTGCCTCGTTCCTCTTCTCGCTCCCAGAAGTCTGTCCCAACCACCGCCGCATTTAGTTTAATGATAATCTTAACTTTTTACTTTCCTTTACTAACTCCCTCCTCTTTCAGTCTATGCTCCCTGCTCCGGCTCCGTTCGTTCTTCTTCTTCCTTGTGTTTTCTGGTGGACTCTGTTCGTTTCCATGGTTTCTTGCGCTGGTTTCACTGCAAACTGCGCGCAGCCAAGGGGCGTATTAAACGTCATCACGTAGCATTACGGGAAAGTGTTCATAGGAAATGTAGGAAGTACTGCCAGGGGGATAAATGACCGAGAACAGAGACTTGTGCATCATGCATGTAATGACCAGGTTATTCAAACACTAGAGACCTTATTCCCAAGTCATAGTGTTAAAAAATGAACGAGGCGTCATTTGACTCAGTGTGAGACTCAGGTGGGGTTAGATGCGCTCAGGTAACTATAGTTCTTAGACATTTTATGCGGTCAGAGTAGCTACTCAACACGGTCAGAGGGGAAGTCACCTGAGGATAATATCTGCAAGTGTCTACTGGAGGCGGCCAGATAAACCTAACTCAGGTGCGTAGGGGAAAATCTACCACTACATAACCTTTCAAAAATTTCTGCAGTGATGCTATAAAAAATGTTTTGGTTACTAAAAACCTCTTAGTGAACGGTTCTTAAAGTAACCATTTTTCTTAGTTTTATCATAATCTTAATGGGGACATATCATGAAATCTGACAGTAAGGCTGCATTCGCTACTGGTTATTCTGGGATTCTGGATGAGTGAGATTGGTGTGTTTTGTTATTGCCGGAGTTTCTGAAGCTTGTGTAAAGACTCCGCCCTCTTCTGAGCGGAGGCGGCGCTGCAGCTCATTTGCATTTAAAGAGACACACACAAAAACGGCGCGTTTTTGCTCACACCCAAAAATGGGGCAAATTTGACAAGCTATAATAAATGTTTATAGTAGAAAATATTTTGAGCAGAAATTTCAGACACATTCCGGTGACACCATAGATTTATATTACATCTTGTGAAAAGGGGCATTATATGTTACCTTTAAGTAACATTTTTTCCACTATAAAAAAACTTTTGTGCGATGAATAGACTCCATGGATGTTAAAGGTTCTTCATGGAACCATCAAAGCCAATAAAGAACATTTCTTTTTATGATTGTATATGTGCGTGCGAGGTGAGATCATGAAGGAAACTCACTGTTCACATCATCCAGCTTCAGCCATCTGAACACCCATCCTGTTATAAAGAGAGAGAAGGGTCATTAACACTTCAGCTCACAAAGATACATGTTACCCAAAAATCAGCACATTACAAATAAGAATTATATTGTGCACAAATAAACTTTTTTTTTGCAATGTGACATTATTTCCAGTACAATAAAATACACCTTGTTTGCTTTACGGTAATGTAAAAGAGCTGATATTTCAATTAAATAAAAACCCTTATCGGTGAGCTCTGGTCTCTGTGTGTGTGTGTGTGTGTGTGTGTGTGTGTGTGTGTGTGTGTGTGATTTATGAAGACAGAAACTTGTATAATGACATGGGTATTACACTGGTATTACAACGTGAACGTGATTTATGAGGACATTTCATGAGTCCTCATATTTAAAACGGCTTTAAAAACAAACTAACCAGCGTTTTATTAAAAATGCATAAAGGTTTCTGTGATGGGTAGGTTTAGGGGTAGGGGTAGTGTGTGTGTGTGTGTGATGGGTAGGTTTAGGGGCAGGGTTAGTGTAGGGGAACAAAATATACAATTTAGACAGTATAGAAACCATTACGCCTATGGAATGTCCTCACAAGTATAGCAAAATAAACGTGTGTGTGTGATGCTCACTCTTCAGTGTTCCCTGCACTGCATAGGCTCCCAGCACTGACAGGCACACCAGCAGAACACACAACACCAGCGGGAAGATCCAGTGAGCCCTCTTCACTGCAGCAGTGACACACACACACACACACACACACACACACACACACACACACACAAGAACACAGAGGGAGAGCCGTTATTACATCACAATCTGCATTATATCTGCAATGCGTTATGTTGTAGTACTAAAGTATTATGGCACATTAATTCTGCTCCCTCATCAGAACTGAGGGATGCGAGAGCTTGCCTTCAAAAGGACACACTGGTCCCACGAAACCTTCCATTCCCGCCACTTTAACCTGCACAAGAGACAAAACACTGCCAGTTTCCCAAAACACACATCAGAAGTGAACTGTAAACATGATGAAGAAGTTTATTAGTTACCTGAACACACAATAAAGGATGACGTTGCACTTGTAGAAACTCTCCTCGTAACTGCTGCAGTGGATGAAAGAAAAGATACGTGTTAGAGAAGTAAATATACAGTAACACTTTATTCTAAGGTCACATTGTTACATATGCTAAATGTACTTACTATAGTAAAAACATTTAATTATGCATAACTACAATCAACTAACCATAATCCAAACTCTAAATAAGGCAACACTTTATTTTACAGTGTCCGTTACAGGTTACATGTAGTTACTATAGTAAAAACTATAAATTAATTATTATTACTCAGTGCTTAAATGTATAACTACATTATAGCAAGTACATTTTATTAATATATCATTTTATCAATATTCCTCAGTACCGATTTGTGTAATTACACTGTAACAAAGTCACCTTAAAATAAAGTGTAACCAATTTTCTCTTGCTTATACAGTTATCTTAAAAGAGCCATACAAGTTGTGTTTACCACTTATAAGTTGTGTTTGCTAAGTCAAGCCTCACTGTTATTACTGCTTATAGTTACGGTTTGGATAGTATGGATGCTTGTTTCCGCCACAGAATAAACCATTTTAAAAGAGAATTGCGACTTTTTATCTCACAATTGCGAGTTTACAAACTCAGAATTGTAAGATATAAAGTAAGTCTCGCAATTGCAAGAAATAAACTCAGAATTGCATGTTTATATCTTGCAATTCTGACTTTATAACACGCAATTGTGTGTTATAAAGTCAGAATTGCAAGATATAAAGTCGCAATTCTAACTTTCTCGCAATTGTGAGTTAACATCTCGCAATTCTGACTTAAAATGAGTTTGAGTTTAATGTATAAACTCATTAAGCAATTGCGAGTTATAAAGTCCAATTCTAAGGAAAGAAATACCGACTTTTTTCCTAAGAATTGCGAGATTACTCAGAACTCACAATTCTGACTTTGTCTTGCAATTGTAAATATCTCAATATATGTATATAATTACAATTATAATATAAATATCGTGCAATTGTGAGAAAAATATCTCAAGTGCAGTTTCCCACCCAGTGCCTGTGGTCTGTGGTCTGGGTCCAGCTGTTGTTCTGGTAGATGTGCATATGAGATCTGGTGTTCAGCACATGGCATCTGGTGTCCAGGCCTGAGCTCTTCTTACACACCCACAGCTGAGCCTCGAACCTGCAGGAGCCCGTGAGGATCCACACCAGAGCGGGACGCTTGTCACGAGATTCAGCCTCGGACAAAGACACCGACACACTGGAGACTGAGACTGCGGAGAATGAAAGGAGAGTGTAACAGCCATACAGTGCCTAAGTCAGCAACGGTTGCACTGATTACATCAGCTGCGTTTCCATTACAGATTTGCTGAATGTCGATAAAAAACAACATTTTTTTTTACCGTTTCCATTAACCGATGTTATGTGACTGAACTTTAACTTTTTCCTTTTGCGATAAGTCGTTCCAAAAGTCATGTTGGTAGGTTTACGTACATTTCAGCCACTGCACAAGACATTATTATTAACTGAAGGAGACGTAAGCATGTTTTCCAAGCATTAATGTCAAGGAAAGACTCTTACTGTGAGCGGCACATATGAGTGTTTCTTCTGCTTCTGCTTCAAGATCTTGATAAATTGTGGCATTACTTTGTTGTTTAGAATCCAGTATTCCTGTGATACTTTTGTCTTTTATGAGTTTAATAAAGAGCTCTGTCCAAACATACAAAGTCATATTTAAATTATGATCGTAAATGTTTTGCGGAATATTCCTTTTTCAAATTGCCTGTAAAACCACCTCATGCGAGCGTAAAAACTTTTTTGCGATATAAGGGAGTTTTTGCGAAATTGACGTGTTTCCATTTGGCATATTTGCAATTTGAATTTGAACAATTTGAAGGGTAATGAAAACATGCCTATTGTTATGAGGCAGCTGACAGGGAACGTTCTGGCAGGGTTCTCTCAAAGTTAAAAACAAACACTCTTCCAGTAACGTTAATAGAAAGTTCTCTGCTCTTTAATAATGTTCTCAAAACGTTAGTACTTCACCACTGGCAAAATGGGCTTTCAATAAAACTTGGCTGCCTATGTAGTAGAAAGAAGAAACCCTTTTTAAAAATCAATGCAATCTGACTAGAGAAAAGCTGTTTTCTTCCCTTTTTGCCAAATAGGTAGGAAAACGTCCCAACACCCATAATGCACTGGGCATGATGCCGTCCACGCCAGTCTGCTATGGATACGCTTACCACAATACCACCTTGCTTTAGGAAATACTTCTTAGCAAACTTTTAGTTATAATGGTGTCGACTTGTGTTGTTCCCGTATGCAAGAATTCAGTGGGAAAGTTTATTGGGAAAGCCACTTCCAGCCTGAAAACTCTTTGACTAAACCAAGTTCCAGCTCAATATTCTGAAAATTCCCTTAATTTTCCTTCAAAAACATGGTGTGTCAGTATTCAAAGTAGGAAGTGAATGCCATACCTGTTTCATTCAAAAACGGACAGTACTCTGTTCGGGGAAAGTTCCCCCAAATCTATGCAAAGGTAGAAAGAGAATAAGCATCTAGGAAAAATACAACAGGAATAATAAAACTAGCTTCCCACTTTACTTATATTTACTTTCTTGCTAGGCAGTTTTCACATAGATTTCACATGTTTTATATGTGAACATCACAGTATTGGCTTATAACTTTCGATCTCCAGACAGTGTTACTAATATAACCTCTTTATTCTGTATGTTTGTATGCATGACTTTAATATATGATGCTTTTCTATTTATTTGTTCAATATTCAATAAGAGAAATAAACATTTGTTGCCATTACCTCAAAGCACAGACAGGGGGCGACAGATCCCTGGGAAATCTCGAACTCATGGCTGGTGTTATTCTTTACATTAAGGAAGATACAAAAAGGGGAAGTTAAAACTAATTAAATGAACCAATTAAATGTATTATTGATCAGTGTGACATACCCATTCCACCTCAAGACAGCGTCCATTCCTGTCCCGCCTCTGGCATGCTTTAAACTCTTGGGATCTCCATTTATCTGCATCAGCCACATACAGTTTAATTGCTCCCGTCACATGGTCAGTTCTTCTGTGTATCCTGGGTGTGACTGGAAACCAACGCAACCAATGAGAAGAAGTCACAGTGGACCACAGATATATGACACAGAACCAGTGACACCTGCCCTGCATGCATGAATTATCACTATTGGGTAAACTTTTCCATAATGGATCACTGGTAACTTGTTTTAGCTGCCATTCTGCCATTAGAGTTTGATTTCAGGGCTGTTTGGTGGCATTCATTAGGGCAGTGTGAAGTTGTGAACTAGTCTTCAGTCTATACACTTCGGCTACATTCAGACTGTCAGTCTAAATCCGATTTTTGTGCATATCCGATTGAAATCCGATCAGAATTATCTAATGTGAACAGCAAAAAATCACAAGAAAATAAATGTTTACAAATCCATTTCAAGCTACATCCATAAGTGGTTTGAAATCCTATTCGAATCACATTTCTGGAAATCTGTTTCAGTCTACCGGTCTGATCGGATTGTGCATGGTTTATGTGACTTTATCATGCCACGTTAGATGTAATCGTCAGACGCTGTAATAGGAAACATGCTGCCGAAACAATGCTGTGTTGTTGGCGTATTCCTACCAACGCAACGTAATTGCCATAGAAACCAATGCAGATATTCCAGAAAATTAAACTGCATGGACACACAAATTGGATCTGAACAGTTGCGATACACAGTGTGGACTTCAAAGATTTTACATCAGATTCCAATCGGATTCACAAATAATTGGATTTGGACTGAAAGTGTGAACTTAGCCTTCATCAAGATACACGTAATCTGCACCAGTTAACTAAACTAGACGTGTAAACTGGATAACGGTTAACTTACCTCTACAGTATATGGCATCTAAACGCTTACACACTGAAAGAGAAAAATATGTTGGTGCCATTCATCAATTAATGTTAATCAGCTATTCATTTGGGTCACATATTTTGTTGATCCTGGAATAACATTCCTGTCCAAAAATTTAGTCCTTACCCTATCCCTAACCTTAAACCTAACCCTAACCCATAACTTTTCCCTAAAATCAGACGGGAAATGATTGGTGAATAACACTAATGTTGAAGCACCTCACCCTGGTTCTAAGCCTAAACTTGACATAAACTGTAAACTTGTCCCTCAAATCTGATTGGTTAATTGGAAAGTTGTTCCAGGATCAACAAAGATGTTGATCCAGGAACATGTGGTACTTGGTGAAATCACGTTCAACCATTTATTTGTCTCAGATACTTATGATAAGTGAAAGAGGCATGTGTGAGCGTTTTGCAGCATATTTACCGTCCTCTTTTGAAGGAATAGTGACTTCTTTAGTGGAGTTTGTGTATGAAGAATGGACTACAACAACACTGCCGAGCTTTGTCTCCGGTATCTCCACCACTAAAGACATCCACACCTACAACACACACACACATACACACACTTGAAGAATCAGCTACAGACAGACAGCAAAAACCCAAGTGTTAAATTAATACTCCTCAGAGTTTATTTGATTCCACACTCAAGGGTGTTAAATGTAACACTGAATCAGTGTTAAAGTCCATGAGATAATTAAGGGATTAATTGGGAGATGATTGAAGACACCTGATGTTCACAAGCAGAATCACTGAAGGAATGGGTCACCATTACGATGATCAGTGTTGGCTTTAGTTTGTCTCTTGACCCTTCACTTTATAAACATAAGTTATTTTCTGGCTGCTTTAACTGTGTGTTTATAAACCACATATGTTATGGCAAAGAAACCACAGAGAAAATGTGTTCAGGTGTTGATTATGTTTTGATAGTAATAATCATCATGTAGTGACCTGATGAACTGATGTCATTCTGAGCGATTAGTGGGTGATGTGTTGATTTTACATTATTGATTACAGCAGCCCTGTGATGTTACAGCATGAGATTCTGTACATCTTTTTTAGAGACACACACATACATCAAGAATCAGCATATGAATCTCTATATTATTATTATTATATTATTATCTCAACAACAGTGACAAACAGCATATTCAGATAGACAGATCAACTCTGAACAACATAAAACAAACTACTGAAAAAAGTCACATAAAACAGATAAAAGAAAATAGTAAAAATAAAAGAAATTACTAAGACAATTCAGCTCACAATTTATTCATGTCGCAATGCATGCTGGGAGGCATGGATGAGTTGTGATTGGTGCACCCAGAATGCACTGCATCATGCTTTTTGATGGTCATTGTTGTTGAGATTCATACGCTGATGTTCATGCGCTGATTTTTTATGTCAGTGTCTGTCTAAATGACAGAGATTTAAACCTGTTTGATCAGAACAACTTTTAAAAGTGTTTAGTACAATACTTAGAAGTTTAGTGATTCAGATCGCAACATGATGATTAAGGCAAAACATAACCAAGAACACCTGATCACATGGCTTGTCTGGCTGCTATAAGTCGGTTACAGCAGCCAAACACAATTTATTATTATAAAGTGAAGGGTCAAGAAGCCCAACTAAAGCAAACACTGATCATCATAATTATGACCATGGGTATGTTCACACGACAACGTTATGCTTAAAACAGAGAAGTTTTTCCGTGTACAGACGATTCCATTGTCAAAACGATCCCCATTCACACGGATCAGTTAAACGACTAAAAACGCTGTATTCGGCCTTTAGATGCCGATGAAACACTATAGACTGAACACGTAATATGCATGTGCATGACATTATCTTCTTCAGAGATTCACGTTTTTGTGGTTTACACAGAGACCGTTTTCAAAAACTTTTTGCATTTTCAGGAACCCAAAACGCTGTTGTTGTATAAATGAAAGGCCAAAATGCGAATATAAATAAAATATAACCGTAATGGTCGGGTCGGGTCATGGGCGTCGGAACTATTGTATATTTATACACTTTTTAAGACCAATGATATTGGACCCACTCACTTCTACCATCTCTAATTCAGTGCATATGTCTGTTCACTTTTAAGAGCGCCGTCAGTCAAATCCATTCCACTTGAGAAAAGCCCTAATAAATTTAACTCCATTCCGCGTTTTAGCTACAGCGTTGATTTCCACGCTTCTACTCAAATCCATTCCACCTTCATTCAGAGTCCCACCAAACACTTTTCAGGCCAGACGAGCCACTGCGCATGTGCTGTTCCTATGAGAACCGGAGCTTCTAACAGTTAGAATACAGATCATGCAAAGTTTAAAACGTTTAAATAGACAAATCAAGAAGTAACTAATTAATGTATATGAATAGTTGATTATTGGCTATTAGAGCTGGTTTGGTTGCTGAGACAGAGACGCGCAGAGATGGCAATTAACGCGCTGTTTGATTTGTGACCGTGCTGTGCTTACTCCATTCATTCGAGTAGCCTATCATATTGTACAAGGCTTAAATCATTTAAATATACGTACATACAATAATATACAATATCATATCGTAGAACATGTAGTAGCCTATTTGAGTTGATATTACTCTTGCCAAGCTCTGATTTCTGAGAGATGCACGCATAGACGGATTTGTGCTCTCACTCACTCATTCACTTCACTCATTATTGCATAGAGATTTAAAAAAAGGTATTTGTCTTCGGGAACACCCCTAATCTACTCCAGTAAAAAAATCTGGAGGATGACTCACCCACATTTTTTTTGCTTCCGACGCCCATGGGTCGGGTTAAATGATTTCGGGTACGGGCCGGGCTCAGGCTTCAGTTTAAAGCCCGTGCAGACCTCTAGTGTGGACTCAAATAAACAAGTATTTATTTAACACTGGGGTTTTGGATGGATGGATGGATGACCTGTAGTGTAGTGCTGTCCTCTAAAGCTGAGTTCGGGACTGTGAAGCGGATGGTTCTGGAGAGCGATTGTGAAGGAAACGCGTAGCACATGCGGACAGTGGCAGCAGTCGTCGTGTTCCCGGGATCTTCTCCATCAATGCCTCCATGTGCCTCTTCCTCTTCCTCTGCACTGCCATCGGCCGTCACAGCTCCACCTGCGTCTGAGAGGCCAGAAACAATCCTATCGGACCGCATGGAGACAGGCTGCGCCCCACAAACCCCCTGTGACAAGAGCCGTACCTCTGACTGAGACGCTC
>JAPDVR010000015.1:2715134-2742634 GCA_026230005.1 Gila orcuttii | reverse complement strand
AACAAACATTTAAAACATGTTAGACGAATGTCCAACTAAAACGTTTGAGGGGGAAAAAATCATTAAACGATGTATTAATAATGTTTTAAATAAATTATTATTAAACAAATGTTCTATCAACGTTTCCTGTTAGCGGTGGCATCATAATGTTTCCTGACAGAATTTCCCACTTAAATCATAAATACGTTTCTTGAAAAGAGAGATTAATCCTCTCATAAAGATAGATGGATGAAACGCTACATGTAGCCTGTAGATGCATGATTCACGAGTTGTAAATTAGTAAGTGAATATTGAGGATTACCTGAAGATGAAGCGAGTTTCCAGCGGTTCAGGAGCGAGTGGGCAGGAACGGAACAGGACAGCTGTTATACTGAGAACTACTCGGAATAACAAATATCCTCCCACACACACACTCCACCCAAAGCCTGTCGTCAGATCAGCACACACACCTCACACTCTTTCATCTTCATTAGAGCGATATATCATGAGGAAATGCCATAACACTTGCTCAATATCTATAAACTCTCTAATTTAAAATGACACACTATCTAATAGATGCTGATGAACAGTTTAACAAATAAAGCTCTTATCATTAACTTTTTTAAATTAAATTTAATGCAGGCAGTAACTCTTTTAATCACAGTTCATTTCTTGCAGCAGGGTTGCCAGACATTTATTATAAAAATACAGATTGTTTAACACTTTTAAAAATAAAAGGTTATTTCTCAGCGATGCCATTGAAGAACCATTTTGGTTCCCAAAAGAACATTTTCAGTAAACAGTAATTAAAATAACCATTTTAACCATCTCACAACCATCTAAAGAACCTTTTTCCATTATAAGAACCTTTACATAGACGTTAAAAGTTCTTCATGGAACCATCAAAAATAAAGACCCTTTCATTTTGATGTTTTAAAATTTCAAACTTATAACTAGGATTGGGAATCGAAAATCAATTCCAATTCTGGAATCGGATCCATAAGGTCAGGAATCGGATACTTGTTATAAAAGTTTCAAGTTTAATTCATTTATAGAGCATATTTAAAACAGCCACAAGACTGACCAAAGTGCTGTGAAGACATCTAAACACAAATCCGAAATATACACACTTAAGGTAATACACACAAATATAATTAAATATACACATTTAAGAAAAATGTGTAAAAAAAATATTTAAATTTAATTTCCTATTATCATAGAATCATATACAAAATAACTTTTGAATTTGTAATGTATATTTTATATATAAGGTGTAGTGTTATTTAACATTTAATTTCAGTTTCTGTACCTGAATACCTGAAAATCTTAAAACACGTGTTTCTTTTTGTTGTATTTATTTATTTGAGTCTTATTGAGTGTTTACTTGTAAGTGTTCTTTAGCCTGTAGATTTTTGTTCATGGTATTCAGCTGCGATGAAATGCTTTGCAAAAAGACTTTGAGGTGAATGATATCTAATTTTTTTTTTTTTTTTTTACTTATTGGAATTAAAACTAGTAATCTATAAGAATTGGAATCGATCATTGGAATCACTCAAATTCAAACGATTCCCAACTCTATATAACAGCAGATTAATTGTAAAAATAAACCACTGGTCAAATGCTTTACAATGTCGATGTTTAAAATCATAATACATTAAAGATATTTTTGTCTCACAGCACAGGTTTATAGGTTATTTAAAGAATAATTTGTGTATTTGGGATTCACCGTCACTCCTGGGCCAGGCTTTGCTCAGAATGACCTTTAAAACGAGTGAACATAATGTATATACGCTTGTTCATCACAAGCGTGAAGCGACCGTTTTAACATGTGGAGGAAGATCATGTTGCTTATCGTGTGTCCTGTGCTTTGCATGTGTGTGTGTTTGTTTGTCACACTCAGAGTTAGTAAATGTGTCTAATGCAAATATAGTAACTAAACCCGAAGCACTCATATTACATCTTAGAAGCTGCCGTGACATATTTGAATTCAATTTATCTGAAAATTAACTTGACTTTCCAGTGTTTGTATTGTTCAAGGACTCGTGTCTGCATGAAGGAACATTTGTTTACGCCAACTGAAAACTACTGGAACTGCAGCACATGAGCACAAACACAATGTTTGCTGTGGTTCACAATGTTTGCGATTCTCCTTTAACCAGACACATTTCTTCCAGATGAATACCTTGTTTAACTCACGTAGACTATAGAAGTGCAATGGGTTGGAAATAGTATGTTGAGATCTTGAGATAGTAGATTTGACATCAAATGCGTCTATTTACTTCAACTTTCCTCCTTTATTGTGAGCGATTCATCAGTGCATCTAAGTCTCGATAACATCTTATTTTGTGTCCCTGTAACATATGTTACTATAGTAATAACTATAAAGCATGCATAATTGAAACTAACCCTACAACAAACACAATCCTAACTCCAAACCTGTAAATAGTTATATTACTCAGTACTTAAAATACCTTAAATATAAAGTGTAACCAAAAAATCTATTTTCTAAGACGAGTCCACACTTTTGTGATGTAATACCGCTCTGACTGTTGGGTAGAAGTGGGCAAACGAGGACCTTCTGAAACCTAAAATGACAAATGGGACTCACTTCAGTCCTCGTCGTCGGTTAGGAACCTGGGTGTGCTCTTTGATAGCAATCTTTCATTTGAAAGTCACGTGAATAGTATCTGTAAAACCGCATTTTTCCATCTAAAAAATATATCTAAATTACGTCATATGCTCTCAATGACAAATGCAGAACAATTAGTCCATGCGTTCATGACATCAAGGCTAGATTATTGTAATGCTCTTATGGGTGGTTGCCCTGCACGCTTAATAAACAAACTACAGCTGGACCAAAACGCAGCCGCTAGAGTTCTTACCAGAAGCAGGAAGTATGACCATATTAGCCCGGTTCTGTCAATCCTGCATTGGCTCCCTATTAAACATCGTATAAATGTTAAAATATTGCTGATTACTTACAAAGCACTAAAATGGTTTATCTCCCCAGTACTTGAGCGAGCTCTTAACGCATTATAGTCCTTCATGTCTATTGCGATCTCAAAATTCTGGCCAGTTGATGATACCTAGAATATCAAAATCGGCTGCTGGCGGTAGATCCTTTCCCTATTTAGCACCAAAACTTTGGAACAATCTTCCTAACATTGTCCGGGAAGCAGACACAGTCTGTCAGTTCAAATCTAGACTAAAAACACATCTCTTTGGCTTAGCATACACATAACACATTATAGACTTCTATAATTCAATGTTAGGCTGCATAGTTTAGATCAGCTGGAACCGGGAACACTTCCCATAAATCCTGATGTACTTTGTACATCATAAGAAGGATGGCGTCTACGCTAATATTTGTCTCTCTGTTTATCCCGAGGTTTACCGCAGTCCGCCGGATCCAGGCCGTAGCCGGATCTGATGAAGGACCTGCGCCTGAACACGACGACAACGCAGTCCTTAAGTGTCACTAGTCACTAGGCACTGTTTTATGCAAATGAGCGGAAGGATCGCATTAAAGAATTTTCTGTTAGAACGGTGTCGTGTTAGCGGCCCCTAAGTTAATAACTAATGATCGTCGCGACGGAAGTGAATCAATAAAAACTAACTTTAGCTGGACAATAACTTTATTCTAGAGCTGCTGGAAAGCCTAAACAATCTCTGTTACTTTAATTTCCTATTATCACTGTAAAGCTGCTTTGAAACAGTCCATATTGTTAAAAGAGCTATATAAATGAAGGTGACTTGACTTGACTTGGGTCTTGTGGCCTTACAATAGCTGCCGAAGTGCACATGAAGTGTGAATATGGATATATGACAAGGTCATAATAAAAGCCTTTTTATGTCCTATATCCAAGTCACTTTCATTTATATAGCGCTTTTAACAATATGGACTGTTTCAAAGCAGCTTTACAGTGATAATAGGTACACTACACTTTTCACTCCATTGACTTCCATTCATATACGCATGTGAATGCGGAAGACTGGAAACACAAGTTTTGGGAACAGAAGAGAAGACAGAATAGAGTTGGACACTCTTAGCAGTCACTGCATATGGTTGCAACATGAATCTGGATGTTAAGATCTTCTTAAGACAGTCGAGCTTGTTTTAATAAAGTGATCTAAAAATGAAAGACAGGTGTTAATAAGCTTTCATTGAAGAATTTGTTAAAGTCCCCCTGTAGTCAATCATTTTATCCCTTTAAACTCATCTTTGATCACCAAAATGACATTTTTAAAAGTTTTGTTTTTTTGTGAAAAAAAATTCTTCATGCCTTAAAATATCTTGAATGTAACTCAACAACCTTGCCTCATTTAGTATTCGCGGTTCTATAAATATGCAAATGAGCCCCGCCTCCACTCACTCACTCACTCAGAGATCCACTCGTTGACGATCACACGTTGATCTGATTGGTTACAAGGTAGTTTGTGACGTCAGAAACACCAGCGATTTCAAAGCGTGTTTTTGAGACTGTCTTTGGTTCACTGCAGTTTTAAGGAGAAAATACTCAGCAATGCTGTCGACTTATGAATTTACACATGGTTTGTCTTAAAGGGGTCATCGGATGCAAAATTCACTTTTATATGGTGTTTGCATATAAATGTGTCTTTGCAGTGTGTGGACACAATCACCATACAATGAAAAAAATCCATTCACTCCTTTTTTTTAATCCACAAAGTCTAAACAATCAATAATCAGGCGTTTGGATTTTCTGAGCACTATGATGTCATCATGCTTATGCTCCGCCCACGACCGCTGACGGACTGTCCCGTATTAGCATATTTCCCGTATTAGCATATTTCTGCCCTCAGCCAATCGACACCCCCCATTGGAAGAGAGGAGTGAGCAGTTGCTGTGAGTAGGCTTTTACATAAAATCAAAACATCCAAAATAAAAAATAAAATAAAAAAACAAACACAATCATCACAAGAAACAAAGCAAATACAAATACACACATGTATACATGTGTGTATATGTTGTACCCAAACAAATCAACAATGGCGTATTGACATACCTAAACACATCAACTTTACAAAGAGACATGCATCGAAACAGGTCACGGTGAACAGAGCTGTTTTTGAGGAGGTAAAAACACAGAAACCGAAAATTCTCAGGACAGCAGCATTTGTCCAAATTTCAATAACCGTTCTATTTCATCAGAAACGATCTTAAAACAGGGCTTTAAGTGTAAAATACCTAACTTGTCCTTTAAGACTAAACATGTAGAGTTTTCTTTTTTCTAAGTATTTTCTTCCCTCAACATATGCCATTAAACGTCAAAGAAAAAGAAGACCACCAGAAAGTTCATGCTAAACTTCAGGAGATCAATCAGAACCCGCTTGACCTCTTGGCTGAAATAAGAGAATATAGGCCTACTGTTTTTGCAGCAGTAAATTGGAGAAGATCGTATATTTTTACTTTTTGGATTATTATTATTTGTTATGTTGAATTTATGTTTATAAAAAAGGCGCTGCTGAGTCTAACGTCATCACGACTGTTTCGCACGCGTGACCACAAACAGACAGTCTAGAGTTTGTTGTAGAAACTGAAGAAATACATTCAAAATTGTGGGGAGCAAAATCGATGACTGAAAAGCCAGAATGAAGCGCACTTACTCTATCATTGTTTTTTTCATAAGTCTTTCAGCAAACCTAACGCATGTTAAACGAGAGTTTTGGGATATTTTGCATAAACTTTCCATAATCGGTGTGATGTCTCTGACGGTCGGACACATAGACATAATAAATACATAGACGCCCTATTGGCCGCTGGAGTGTACGTCAACGGCGCCGCCATATTGCGGAGGGCAACTTTCCCATACCTCTCATTACGGGAATTGAGGAAAACACCTGTTTCGTGTGCTCTTGGGCCTGTACAAATCGCCACACAATTGAAAACAGGTCTCGGGGAATTACCTTTCACAAACAAGACTGAACATTTTTTTCAGGTTGTATTTGGTCATTCTATAATTAGTAGGCCTAATAGTAACGTACATCATGTACAAACCACTGAAATCGGTTGATAAATTTTATTTCAGTTTATTGGACAGTACAAAAAAAACATGATCCCAGTCAAAGCTGGAAAATATGTATTGTACATAAAGAGTATAGCAAGAGCTAATTTGCATCTCAGGTCCCTAGAAAGGCTTTTCTAATAAAAAAATAAAATAAAAAATATATATAAATAAAACAACAAATTACTACTCATAGAATAAAACTACCACAATATGTCACTTATAGACGTAGATGTCACTCACATACCAACCAAAATTTATACCAGAAATGAGCTTACAACTGAAGCATAAAACTTCACATGCACTTTTACGTTACATTACACTCTTACAGTGCATTTTAATAAGATAGAATAACACTTTTACTTACACATATTACAGTTTTACATACTAAAATGGTTACAATTCAATATGCGAGCAGTTATGGTTTATTTTAAACCACCGCTTTACCTTTAATGTGAAGGACTTTATTTCAGGTATTGCCTTATACTCATTTGGCAGCAAGTTCCAGAGTTTGGAGCCCTCCACAGAAAAGGCTCTTTGCCCTTGTGTGGTCTTACGAAAGTTAATCCTACAATTCCCACCTGCTGAACTCCTAATGAATCTGCTTGTATCATCCTGTCTCTTTATCAATTTACATAAAACAGATGGTGCCTTATTGTGCAAACATTTAAAAATCAATTTTATATATGACAGGTTCTTAAAATTTTCAAAACTTAGCATATTAATTTTTTTTAAAACGTTGCAGTGATGCCATCGATTTGGCTTTTTATCCATTATTTTCAGAGCTTGAATACAACATTTCAATTTTTTTAATTAAGGAATCACTTGTCTGAGTCCAAACTGTAATACAGTATGAAATACGGGACAAGATCATTGAATGCAGAAACAGATGTACTGCCTCAATTGAGATAAAATTTCTAATAAATGTAAACGTTATTATTGTTTTTATCCAGAAAAACCGCAGCTCACCCGTTTACTTGCATTTGTTTACAGCGCAGTCTTGCCCTCAGCAAAATGGCGCGTTGACGTACCGCAGCAACGTTAGGGCGTCTATGTATTCATTATTAACGTTAGGGCGTCTATGTATTATTATTAGTAAAATGGTCGGACACACGTGACTCGTCTGAAGCATCGGACCGTTGAGAAAACCTGTTTCGGTAGCAAGCATTTCACGAACATAAGAATTGTGCACAAAACATGAAAATAGCTCGAGGGTAAATAGCTTTCTGACAGTTGCCAGGATCCTGTGGTTTCAGGTCCATGTAACTTGCATTTAATGAATTTTTATGAATTTAATGAAACAAACATGCACTCTTCCCTCTAGGCTACAGACACATTTGCATAGATTTTACTGCTGATCAAATAGGTCCAAGATGGTTCCTGATTCTGTCAAAATAAAGATATCATTGTGACCATCTTATACTGGGCTGTTGTGAAATAATAATCAGATTCATTGGAGTATGGATATTTGGTGCATTTATTTATACTGATGAACAAATAAAAGTCTACAGATGCAGGTTTATATACAAAAATAGAGAATTTCACATGAGGTCACTGTTCTTTCCTTGAGAGAATTCTTATATTGAATGCTTCAGATTTCAGACATGATTATATTTACAACATGAGTGCATGTGTGGACAGCATCAATGTCATAGAAACTAGATTTTCTTTGAGACCAGACTTTAAAAGTTGGGGGCTTTTCATTAATAAAAAAAATCAGGACAGAAGATAAATACTTTACATGCTCTTCATTTCTCTGCACCAGTCTTTGTAGGGAGTTCATTTCATTCTTCACATGCATTCAATTAGCAGATGTTTTTATCCAAAGTAACTAACAAACGAGGAAATTCAACAAGCAGTTCATCTTAAACATAAGGAGTAACAACACAATAGGCTGAAATCCTTAACTAATTTGATATTCCAGTCAATTAAATTGCTTGTAAATCTCTCCTTGTGCTATATTATCACCAACTATTGGATTCCATCTTCTGTCCAACTTGTTTTCTTTCAATCAGCACAGGTTTTACATGTTTTGCAAGGCCCTGATATACTTCAAGTGAGAGTGAAGAACAAACTGGTGTGACGTTGAACAAAAATCAGACCAAAATGAAGTTCGTTTGAAGTATGAAAGCTTGGTAAAGTGAAAAATTCACTCCAGCTCGTAAACACTTTTGAACTCCTATTGGTCAGTGGTGATAATGTAATAGGTGGGTGTGGCTCTGAGGCTCCGCCTTCTTTGAGGTGTAAATTGTCTCAGACTAATTTCTTCTGTTCAGTCCATTGAGGTCAGATGTGTGTGAAAACATGAACACACTGAAAGCTGCTTTATAGAAGAAACTGAAGTTGTAATTCTAATTGAAAGCGACACTGACACTGTTTTTCATGTTTAATACTGTAAAGCTGCTGCTTTAAAGCAATCTATTGTATAAAGTACTGTATAAATAAACGTGATGTGACTGAATTGCAGAGCTGGTGCAAACATATCCACATAACTATGATCAGATGCAAAGGTATTTCAAACTTCTTTTCACTCCCAAGCGAAGAACGAAAACCGTACTTCGCTGTGAGAATGTTTAATGTCTTTGCCCCCTGCTGGACGGACTGTGATGTTGCACTGAAATCTGCAGGTAACTGTCTTTGAATCACCTTTGCTTTGTTCAGTCTGAGTTTCTCATTCCTTCTGTGTGCTGACCAAGAGGCAATCTTCCAGTCTCTCTCTTGAATCTAACACGGAAGTGATTTATACTGCAGTTCATCGACTGGCCACTAGAGACAGGCTCCAAAAGAGAGTAAATCTCAGAGACCCCCATGTTAAAATGCCCAACTTTACAGCAGAAAAAATATGTTTACAGCCTGGTGCAAAAAGTGGTTTTGGTCTATATAGCTAATTTTGCCCTTCATGATGACTGTGAGGGGGGTGATTTATTTTATAACTAATCCATTAAAATTATATTAAGCCTTAAATTTCTGCATTATTAAGGGCGTGGCCACTTGAGTGACAGGTGGATTGCCACTGATGTCACTACTAGCGTTTGTCTGCTGTCAGCTAATCCGCCTCTTTGCCTATTTTTGGTTATCCGGGAGTGACGTGCTGCCAAGATGGCGACGGCCGGCTCCGCCCACTTTAGGCTTCAAAAATGCTCTTTAGAAACCAACGGGTGACGTCACGTCCATATTTTTTTGCACTTTATGATGCCAACGCATGCTACAAATTCATTGGCTCTGGCGCAGTCTTTTTCTTCCAACTCCCTTTTCTGGACAAGCACGATGTTACGACTTTACTTCTGCGCTTCTTTTGCCTCCCTGTCTTTTTCTTTATCCTGCTAGTTACTTTCCGTGAGAAGACAGGAATAAGTTTAGGGCTGTCGGTCGGCACGGGAAGCTTCGCCGCTAGCGTCGGCGCGAGCTGCCGAGACACAAAGAACGACAGCGCTTTGGACAGAAGACGTGGCCAACATCGCCATCTAGTATTTGAGCCGGTCAGGTCGTGTATTAAAGACGAAAGGTCCTTAGGGAGGCAGTACTTCCGGACACACCGGAGCCGTTTCGGGATGAAATTGTTATTGTTGTTGTTCTGGAAGCTAACTAGCCTGAATCCCTGAGCGTAGCCATCGCTGCGTATTCCCATCCACAGACAGGACAGCGCAGCGTTAAACACAGGAGCCGTGATACACGACAACTCGATTGGTTTCTCCATGCATTCTTCCTCCTCTGCTTCTTCCTCTTCTTCTTCTTCTTCTTCAACAGCACTGAACTTAGCATTTCCTTCGCTGTTGCTCCATCTTAGATAAGCCCGATGTGCGTCAGGGCTCCAGGCGATCAGGACGAGCCCGCCAGCCTTCTGAACGGCCCGACACTGACCGTACAGCCACGGCACGGGTCCCAGCTGAGCCAGAGAGGATTGTGGGTGGCACTGCATCCACTGCGCCAGCCTGACGTCCATACACAGCACCCCCTGCAGGCCGGAGGCCAAACTGCACACTGCAGAGACGTGTGGCGAGTTGTTAGATGAGCACACAAGCAGCACGGGGCGTCGGTCAGCGCTACGCCACCCTGAGGAAAGAAAGACATATAATTATCCTTTCTAACACAGCATTAAAGCATTTTAAGGTGACATATACCCATTTTCACAAGATCACAAGATGTAATATAAATCTATGGTGTCCCCAGAATGTCTTAAATTTAAGCTCAAAATACCAGATCATTTATTACAGCTTGTCACACCCTTTTTGGGTGTGAGCAAAAACATGCCGTTTTTGTGTGTCTCTTTAAATGCAAATGAGCTGCAGCGCCGCCTCCGCTCAGAAGAGGGCGGAGTCTTTACACAAGCTTCAGAAACTCCAGCAATAACTAAACACACCAATCTCACTCATCCAGAATCCCAGAATAACCAGTAGCGAGTGCAGCCTTACGGAGAGACTCAGGAAGAGTTTCTGAATGTTAGTGGAGACATTTATGTAGTTGTTGTGGAGTTACAGTGATCATCTCATCATCATGTTGAACTTCTACACAAGTGTACACAGTTCCTGAGGTGTTTATAAGACAGCGGTGACATGTTCTGGTCAATAGTGTTCAGTGCTCGTCTGTGCTCAACGACAGAACAGTTTCAGGCTTTGCTGGATCTTCTGCCGTTGCGTTAGAACTGGTCACTGTTGCCGCTTGAGGAACCAAATGTCGTGCCGTGTGTGTAAACGTGCAGATTAAGGGCCGGGAATATTATAATAAGATCCTCTTCATACGTCAGAAGGAGAGCGAAATCTGATCGGCTTATTTTTTGACATGCTTGCAGAGAAAGACTCACCAGAACAAAGTTACTGGGTTTCACTTTTCACGTTTTCTGGGTTAGTAGAAGCACCCGATTAGAGCACTTAAAAAAGTCAGATTTTCATGATATGTCCACTTTAAAAAATATTGGCACAAGGTGTACTGTGATGAACTTTTTTGATCCACTTCAAATGTTGACTAAAGTTGTTCTAAGACAAGAATGGGTATTGTTCCAAATTCATGAATAACTTTAATGAAAGGATTTGATCCACTTCAAATGTTGACTACTGTATAAGTTAATTTTTGACACTGCACTCTACGGCCATAAACATACACTACAAATCAAAGGCTTTGGATCGATTATCCTCTTCTGCTCACCAAGGCTGCATTTATTTGATTAAAAATACAACAACAACAAAAACAGTAATATAACTACAATTTAAAACAGCTGTTTTCTATGTGAATATATAGTAAAGTGTAATTTATTCCTGTGATCAAAGCTGAATTTTGAGCATCATTACTCCAGTCTTCAGTGTCACATGATCCTTCAGAAATTATTCAAACATAACACAAACATCAATACACAGAAGTGTGTGTGGACTGACCTGATGTGCTTGTTCTGATCAGCCAGCGTGTGATGAACACCAGAAGACACAGAAGAGTCAGGAGAGTCAGAGACGCGCCGGTGACGAGACCCCATCGCCTGTGTGTGACTGAGAGCGTTCAGGGTGAGCGTGAATATTAATGTCAAACTAAGCAGTGTTTTATTTTTATATTCAATTATTCAGTTTCTGTTGTTAACTAAACAATGTAGGATAACCTGTAACCCTGAACCCCGTGGTTTACACTGATGTTAAAAAAACACTTATGAGACAGTAAAACACTGTTCACTTTCAGAAGCGGTAGGGATGTTTTCTTGTCACGAAAAGAATGTGAAACATGTATGTAGGTTATATCATTTTAAATATGTTTTAAAGATAATTTAAGTTTATTTTACACACTTTAAGCATTATTGTATCGCATATCGAATATTGTATTTTTCTTCAATATCGTGCAGCCCTAGTGTGTACTTACAGTCAGGGCAGATTATTCTTCTTCCATGGAGATCCAAGCGCCACACCTACACACACACACACACACACACACAGAAGGAATACTAGAATATTGTTTACCACATACTGCACAATTTACACTACTGTTATTTTGCATTTATATTTTCACTTCTGATTCGTTTAGTCTAGGGGCGTAACAATATATCGCAATACAAAAATTCAGCAATATATATTGTGTATAGTTCACCAAAAATAAAAATTACTGCATGAGAAAAAAATTCCAGTTTACAGAGTTTTAGTGTCTGTACTACATTAAACAGTTCATCAAAGTTGTCCTAAGACAAGAACAGGTATTGTTCAAAATTCATGTATAACTTTGACGAAAGGTTTTGATTCACTTCAAATGTTGATTACTCTACAATATATAATGTTGAATATAATGTATAATAATGCAATGGGGGAATATTTGTGGCTCCTGATAATGCCAAATGTCTGATGTTACCAGTAAAAAGTGGCCTACATTATTTTAAATATATCTAGTCAGAGTTCAAGCATATTCGTATAAAATAATTCAGTATTTTCATCTTCAGAATCATGAATATGTTTATTCTGGTGTCTCTATTGTCCTGTGCGTTGGGTTTCCAGCACCAAGTCCAAGCTTATTCATTTACACACACAATGTAATATCAATTTAGCATTTTAATCAACAGTTCATTTTTATGTCTTGGAGTATCGCAATAATATAATAGTTCAGTATTGTGATATGTATCGAATCATGACATGAGGGTCTCGTTAGTTCAGACACACTGCAGTGTTGTTTGCAGGTCATAGACTATATACTTCAGATAGTGTGCGAGTACTGTGCTAGTACGCCATATGTAGTGATGAACAGTGTTATAAAGCCTATTATTGTAGTATTACCTGCACACACAGTCCTGACGAGAGGAAGGGGAAGCGCAGACTCATCTCAGCGGCGCCCCCGTCCTGAGGAGACCAGTATTACAGGAGGGAGGATTAAATACAGGTGAAACTTGAAAAATTAGAATATCGTGCAAAAGTTATAATTTTGATGATTATGGCTTACAGCTTATGAAAACCCCAAATTCAAAATCTCAGAAAATTAGAATATTACATGAAATCAATAAAAAAAAAGTATAATCATGCATATGTATATAGTTATATATACTAAATATATTAGTTTCACCTTTTAATTTGAATTACTGAAATACATGAACTGTTGCACGATATTCAAATTGTTCGAGTTTCACCTGTACATATATATAGGATTATATACACCACCAGTCAAAAGCTTTGATCAGTAAGATTTTTAATGTTTTTAAAAGAAGTCTCTTCTGCTCACCAAGGCTGCATTTATTTTATTAAAAATACAAAAAAAAACGTTCTTATTGTTAAATATTGTGACAATTTAAAATAACTGTTTTCAATTTTAATATATTTTAAGATGTAATTTATTCCTGTGATCAAAGCTGAATTTTCAGCATCATTACTTCAGTGTTCAGTGTCACATGATCCTTCAGAAATCACTATAATATGATAATTTGATGCTTTAGAAACATTTATGATTATCATCAATGTTGAAAACAGTTGTGTACAATTTTCAGGATTCTTCGATGAATAGAAAGTTAAAAAGAACAGCATTTATCTGAAATAGAATATTTTGTAACATTATAAATGTCTTTACGGTCACTTTTGATCAATTTAATTCATCCTTGATGAAGTATTGATTTCTTTCCCCCAAAAAAATTAAATACAAATTCTTACTAACCTCAAACTTTTGAACGGTAGTGTTTAATGTTACAAACTTTCTATTTCAGATAAATGCTGTTCTTTTGAACTTTCTATTCATCAAAGAATCCTGAAATAAAAAAAATATTTACATAGTTATACTATGTAGTCATGCTATATCAAAGTCCCCCTGTGGTGAAAATCCAGCGTTTAATGTTGTTTATATGTCTATGTGGTGTTTTTAATATGCTTTAAGACAAACCATGTGTAAATTCATAAGTCGACAGCATTGCTGAGTATTTTCTCCTTAAAACTGCAGTGAACCAAAGACAGTCTCAAAAACACGCTTTGAAATCGCTGGTGTTTCTGACGTCACAAACTACCTTGTAACCAATCAGATCAACGTGTGATCGTCAACGAGTGGATCTCTGAGTGAGTGAGTGAGTGGAGGCGGGGCTCATTTGCATATTCATAGAACCGTGATAAGTGATAAAATTATTGACTACAGGGGGACTTTAAAAATAAAAGCCACATTTTGGCAAATAAATCACTTGTATCAAATGACTTTCCCATGCACATGCAAGTAGTAAATGTCTTTACTCAAAAGAAAGCACACAGGACAGGAAGACTCTCACTGACCAGCTGACTCGAGACGACGTGTCCTCGAGATGCACACGTGTCTTTATCTCTGACGCAGAGCTGAGCAGCAAAAGAAGCGGCGGTGTTAGACGTCAGGGACACATGCAGATGCAGAGATCCAGGAACGACAGTCACACTCCACTCAGACCCATTCTCTGAGGAACATCAGCAAACATAAGTCAGACATGAGGAACATCATCAGTCAGACACGAGGAACAAGTCAGAAACGAGGAACATCAGTCAGAAACGAGGAACATCATCAGTCAGACACGAGGAACATCAGTCAGACACGAGGAACATCAGTCAGACACGAGGAACATCAGTCAGACACGAGGAACATCATCAGTCAGACACGAGGAACATCATCAGTCAGACACGAGGAACATCATCAGTCAGACACGAGAAACATCAGTCAGAAACGAGGAACATCAGTCAGAAACGAGGAACATCAGTCAGACACGAGGAACATCATCAGTCAGACACGAGGAACATCATCAGTCAGACACGAGGAACATCAGTCAGACACGAGGAACAAGTCAGAAACGAGGAACATCAGTCAGAAACGAGGAACATCAGTCAGAAACGAGGAACATCATCAGTCAGACACGAGGAACATCAGTCAGACACGAGGAACAAGTCAGAAACGAGGAACATCAGTCAGAAACGAGGAACATCAGTCAGAAACGAGGAACATCATCAGTCAGACACGAGGAACATCATCAGTCAGACACGAGGAACATCAGTCAGACACGAGGAACAAGTCAGAAACGAGGAACATCAGTCAGAAACGAGGAACATCAGTCAGACACGAGGAACATCAGTCAGACACGAGGAACATCATCAGTCAGACACGAGAAACATCAGTCAGAAACGAGGAACATCAGTCAGACACGAGGAACATCATCAGTCAGAAACGAGGAACATCATCAGTCAGACGAGAAACATCAGTCAGAAACGAGGAACATCAGTCAGACACGAGGAACATCATCAGTCAGAAACGAGGAACATCATCAGTCAGACACGAGGAACATCATCAGTCAGACACGAGAAACATCAGTCAGACACGAGGAACAAGTCAGAAACGAGGAACATCAGTCAGAAACGAGGAACATCATCAGTCAGACACGAGAAACATCATCAGTCAGACACGAGAAACATCAGTCAGAAACGAGGAACATCAGTCAGACACGAGGAACATCATCAGTCAGACACGAGGAACATCATCAGTCAGACACGAGGAACATCAGTCAGAAACGAGGAATATCAGTCAGAAACGAGGAACATCATCAGTCAGACACAAGGAACATCAGTCAGAAATGAGGAACATCATCAGTCAGAAACGAGGAACATCATCAGTCAGACACGAGGAACATCATCAGTCAGACACGAGGAACATCAGTCAGAAACGAGGAACATCATCAGTCAGACACGAGGAACATCAGTCAGACACGAGGAACAAGTCAGAAACGAGGAACATCAGTCAGACACGAGGAACAAGTCAGAAACGAGGAACATCAGTCAGACACGAGGAACATCAGTCAGAAACGAGGAACCTCATCAGTCAGACACGAGGAACATCATCAGTCAGACACGAGAAACATCATCAGTCAGACACGAGGAACATCATCAATCAGACACGAGGAACATCATCAGTCAGACACGAGGAACATCATCAGTCAGACACGAGGAACATCATCAGTCAGACACGAGGAACATCATCAGTCAGACACGAGGAACATCATTAGTCAGACACGAGGAACATCAGTCAGACACGAGGAACAAGTCAGAAACGAGGAACATCAGTCAGAAACGAGGAACATCAGTCAGAAACGAGGAACATCATCAGTCAGACACGAGGAACATCAGTCAGAAACGAGGAACATCATCAGTCAGACACGAGGAACATCATCAGTCAGACACGAGAAACATCATCAGTCAGACACGAGAAACATCATCAGTCAGACACGAGAAACATCAGTCAGACATGAGGAACATCATTAGTCAGACACGAGGAACATCAGTCAGACATGAGGAACATCAGTCAGAAACGAGGAACATCATCAGTCAGACACGAGGAACATCATCAGTCAGACACGAGGAACATCAGTCAGAAACGAGGAACATCATCAGTCAGACACGAGGAACATCAGTCAGACACGAGGAACATCAGTCAGACACGAGGAACATCAGTCAGAAACGAGGAACATCATCAGTCAGACACGAGGAACATCAGTCAGACACGAGGAACATCAGTGAGACACGAGGAACAAGTCAGAAACGAGGAACATCAGTCAGACACGAGGAACAAGTCAGAAACGAGGAACATCAGTCAGACACGAGGAACAAGTCAGAAACGAGGAACATCAGTCAGACACGAGGAACAAGTCAGAAACGAGGAACATCAGTCAGACACGAGGAACAAGTCAGAAACGAGGAACATCAGTCAGACACGAGAAACATCATCAGTCAGACACGAGAAACATCATCAGTCAGACACGAGAAACATCAGTCAGACATGAGGAACATCATCAGTCAGACACGAGGAACATCAGTCAGACATGAGGAACATCATTAGTCAGACACGAAGAACATCAGTCAGACACGAAGAACATCAGTCAGACACGAAGAACATCAGTCAGACACGAAGAACATCATCAGTCAGACACGAAGAACATCATCAGTCAGACACGAGGAACATCAGTCAGAAACGAGGAATATCAGTCAGACACGAGGAACATCATCAGTCAGACACGAGGAACATCATTAGTCAGACACGAGGAACATCAGTCAGACACGAAGAACATCAGTCAGACACGAGGAACATCATCAGTCAGACACGAGGAACATCATCAGTCAGACACGAGGAACATCATCAGTCAGACACGAGGAACATCATCAGTCAGACACGAGGAACATCATTAGTCAGACACGAGGAACATCAGTCAGACACGAAGAACATCAGTCAGACACGAGGAACATCATCAGTCAGACACGAGGAACATCAGTCAGAAACGAGGAATATCAGTCAGAAACGAGGAACATCATCAGTCAGACACGAGGAACATCATCAGTCAGACACGAGGAACATCAGTCAGACACGAGGAACATCATCAGTCAGACACGAGGAACATCAGTCAGACACGAGGAACAAGTCAGAAACGAGGAACATCAGTCAGAAACGAGGAACATCATCAGTCAGACACGAGAAACATCATCAGTCAGACACGAGGAACATCATCAGTCAGACACGAGGAACATCATCAGTCAGACACGAGGAACATCAGTCAGAAACGAGGAATATCAGTCAGAAACGAGGAACATCATCAGTCAGAAACGAGGAACATCATCAGTCAGACACGAGGAACATCATCAGTCAGACACGAGGAACATCAGTCAGAAACGAGGAACATCATCTGTCAGACACGAGGAACATCAGTCAGACACGAGGAACAAGTCAGAAACGAGGAACATCAGTCAGAAACGAGGAACATCATCAGTCAGACACGAGAAACATCATCAGTCAGACACGAGGAACATCATCAGTCAGACACGAGGAACATCATCAGTCAGACACGAGGAACATCAGTCAGAAACGAGGAATATCAGTCAGAAACGAGGAACATCATCAGTCAGACACGAGGAACATCAGTCAGAAACGAGGAACCTCATCAGTCAGACACGAGGAACATCATCAGTCAGACACGAGAAACATCATCAGTCAGACACGAGGAACATCATCAGTCAGACACGAGAAACATCATCAGTCAGACACGAGGAACATCATCAGTCAGACACGAGGAACATCATCAGTCAGACACGAGGAACATCATCAGTCAGACACGAGGAACATCATCAGGCAGACACGAGGAACATCATCAGTCAGACACGAGGAACATCATTAGTCAGACACGAGGAACATCAGTCAGACACGAGGAACATCAGTCAGACACGAGGAACATCATCAGTCAGACACGAGGAACATCATCAGTCAGACACGAGGAACATCAGTCAGAAACGAGGAATATCAGTCAGAAACGAGGAACATCATCAGTCAGAAACGAGGAACATCATCAGTCAGACACGAGGAACATCATCAGTCAGACACGAGGAACATCAGTCAGACACGAGAAACATCAGTCAGACACGAGGAACATCATCTGTCAGACACGAGGAACATCAGTCAGACACGAGGAACATCATCTGTCAGACACGAGGAACATCATCTGTCAGACACGAGGAACATCATCAGTCAGACACGAGAAACATCAGTCAGACACGAGGAACATCATCTGTCAGACACGAGGAACATCATCTGTCAGACACGAGGAACAAGTCAGAAACGAGGAACATCAGTCAGAAACGAGGAACATCATCAGTCAGACACGAGAAACATCATCAGTCAGACACGAGGAACATCATCAGTCAGACACGAGGAACATCATCAGTCAGACACGAGGAACATCAGTCAGAAACGAGGAATATCAGTCAGAAACGAGGAACATCATCAGTCAGACACGAGGAACATCAGTCAGAAACGAGGAACCTCATCAGTCAGACACGAGGAACATCATCAGTCAGACACGAGAAACATCATCAGTCAGACACGAGGAACATCATCAGTCAGACACGAGGAACATCATCAGTCAGACACGAGGAACATCATCAGTCAGACACGAGGAACATCATCAGTCAGACACGAGGAACATCATCAGTCAGACACGAGGAACATCAGTCAGACACGAAGAACATCAGTCAGACACGAGGAACAAGTCAGAAACGAGGAACATCAGTCAGAAACGAGGAACATCAGTCAGAAACGAGGAACATAATCAGTCAGACACGAGGAACATCAGTCAGAAACGAGGAACATCATCAGTCAGACACGAGGAACATCATCAGTCAGACACGAGAAACATCATCAGTCAGACACGAGAAACATCATCAGTCAGACACGAGGAACATCATCAGTCAGACACGAGGAACATCATCAGTCAGACACGAGGAACATCATTAGTCAGACACGAGGAACATCAGTCAGACACGAGGAACATCATTAGTCAGACACGAGGAACATCATTAGTCAGACACGAGGAACATCATTAGTCAGACACGAGGAACATCATCAGTCAGACACGAGGAACATCAGTCAGACACGAGGAACATCATTAGTCAGACACGAGGAACATCAGTCAGAAACGAGGAACATCATCAGTCAGACACAAGGAACATCAGTCAGAAATGAGGAACATCATCAGTCAGAAACGAGGAACATCATCAGTCAGACACGAGGAACATCATCAGTCAGACACGAGGAACATCAGTCAGAAACGAGGAACATCATCAGTCAGACACGAGGAACATCAGTCAGACACGAGGAACATCAGTCAGACACGAGGAACAAGTCAGAAACGAGGAACATCAGTCAGACACGAGGAACAAGTCAGAAACGAGGAACATCAGTCAGACACGAGGAACATCAGTCAGAAACGACGAACCTCATCAGTCAGACACGAGGAACATCATCAGTCAGACACGAGAAACATCATCAGTCAGACACGAGGAACATCATCAGTCAGACACGAGGAACATCATCAGTCAGACACGAGGAACATCATCAGTCAGACACGAGGAACATCATCAGTCAGACACGAGGAACATCATTAGTCAGACACGAGGAACATCAGTCAGAAACGAGGAACATCAGTCAGAAACGAGGAACATCATCAGTCAGACACGAGGAACATCATCAGTCAGACACGAGAAACATCATCAGTCAGACACGAGAAACATCATCAGTCAGACACGAGAAACATCATCAGTCAGACACGAGAAACATCAGTCAGACATGAGGAACATCATTAGTCAGACACGAGGAACATCAGTCAGACATGAGGAACATCAGTCAGAAACGAGGAACATCATCAGTCAGACACGAGGAACATCATCAGTCAGACACGAGAAACATCATCAGTCAGACACGAGAAACATCATCAGTCAGACACGAGAAACATCAGTCAGACATGAGGAACATCATCAGTCAGACACGAGGAACATCAGTCAGACACGAAGAACATCAGTCAGACACGAGGAACAAGTCAGAAACGAGGAACATCAGTCAGACACGAGGAACATCAGTCAGAAACGAGGAACATCATCAGTCAGACACGAGGAACATCATCAGTCAGACACGAGAAACATCATCAGTCAGACACGAGAAACATCATCAGTCAGACACGAGAAACATCAGTCAGACATGAGGAACATCATCAGTCAGACACGAGGAACATCAGTCAGACACGAAGAACATCAGTCAGACACGAGGAACAAGTCAGAAACGAGGAACATCAGTCAGAAACGAGGAACATCAGTCAGAAACGAGGAACATAATCAGTCAGACACGAGGAACATCAGTCAGAAACGAGGAACATCATCAGTCAGACACGAGGAACATCATCAGTCAGACACGAGAAACATCATCAGTCAGACACGAGAAACATCATCAGTCAGACACGAGGAACATCATCAGTCAGACACGAGGAACATCATCAGTCAGACACGAGGAACATCATTAGTCAGACACGAGGAACATCAGTCAGACACGAGGAACATCATTAGTCAGACACGAGGAACATCATTAGTCAGACACGAGGAACATCATTAGTCAGACACGAGGAACATCATCAGTCAGACACGAGGAACATCAGTCAGACACGAGGAACATCATTAGTCAGACACGAGGAACATCAGTCAGAAACGAGGAACATCATCAGTCAGACACAAGGAACATCAGTCAGAAATGAGGAACATCATCAGTCAGAAACGAGGAACATCATCAGTCAGACACGAGGAACATCATCAGTCAGACACGAGGAACATCAGTCAGAAACGAGGAACATCATCAGTCAGACACGAGGAACATCAGTCAGACACGAGGAACATCAGTCAGACACGAGGAACAAGTCAGAAACGAGGAACATCAGTCAGACACGAGGAACAAGTCAGAAACGAGGAACATCAGTCAGACACGAGGAACATCAGTCAGAAACGAGGAACCTCATCAGTCAGACACGAGGAACATCATCAGTCAGACACGAGAAACATCATCAGTCAGACACGAGGAACATCATCAGTCAGACACGAGGAACATCATCAGTCAGACACGAGGAACATCAGTCAGACACGAGGAACATCATTAGTCAGACACGAGGAACATCAGTCAGAAACGAGGAACATCATCAGTCAGACACAAGGAACATCAGTCAGAAATGAGGAACATCATCAGTCAGAAACGAGGAACATCATCAGTCAGACACGAGGAACATCATCAGTCAGACACGAGGAACATCAGTCAGAAACGAGGAACATCATCAGTCAGACACGAGGAACATCAGTCAGACACGAGGAACATCAGTCAGACACGAGGAACAAGTCAGAAACGAGGAACATCAGTCAGACACGAGGAACAAGTCAGAAACGAGGAACATCAGTCAGACACGAGGAACATCAGTCAAAAACGAGGAACCTCATCAGTCAGACACGAGGAACATCATCAGTCAGACACGAGAAACATCATCAGTCAGACACGAGGAACATCATCAGTCAGACACGAGGAACATCATCAGTCAGACACGAGGAACATCATCAGTCAGACACGAGGAACATCATCAGTCAGACACGAGGAACATCATCAGTCAGACACGAGGAACATCATTAGTCAGACACGAGGAACATCAGTCAGACACGAGGAACAAGTCAGAAACGAGGAACATCAGTCAGAAACGAGGAACATCATCAGTCAGACACGAGGAACATCATCAGTCAGACACGAGAAACATCATCAGTCAGACACGAGAAACATCATCAGTCAGACACGAGAAACATCAGTCAGACATGAGGAACATCATTAGTCAGACACGAGGAACATCAGTCAGACATGAGGAACATCAGTCAGAAACGAGGAACATCATCAGTCAGACACGAGGAACATCATCAGTCAGACACGAGAAACATCATCAGTCAGACACGAGAAACATCATCAGTCAGACACGAGAAACATCAGTCAGACATGAGGAACATCATCAGTCAGACACAAGGTACATCAGTCAGACATGAGGAACATCATTAGTCAGACACGAGGAACATCAGTCAGACACGAGGAACATCAGTCAGACACGAAGAACATCAGTCAGACACGAAGAACATCAGTCAGACACGAAGAACATCAGTCAGACACGAGGAACATCATCAGTCAGACACGAGGAACATCATCAGTCAGACACGAGGAACATCAGTCAGAAACGAGGAATATCAGTCAGAAACGAGGAACATCATCAGTCAGAAACGAGGAACATCATCAGTCAGACACGAGGAACATCAGTCAGAAACGAGGAACATCATCAGTCAGACACGAGGAACATCAGTCAGACACGAGGAACAAGTCAGAAACGAGGAACATCAGTCAGAAACGAGGAACATCATCAGTCAGACACGAGAAACATCATCAGTCAGACACGAGGAACATCATCAGTCAGACACGAGGAACATCATCAGTCAGACACGAGGAACATCATCAGTCAGACACGAGGAACATCATCAGTCAGAAACGAGGAACATCATCAGTCAGACACGAGGAACATCATCAGTCAGACACGAGGAACATCAGTCAGAAACGAGGAACATCATCTGTCAGACACGAGGAACATCAGTCAGACACGAGGAACAAGTCAGAAACGAGGAACATCAGTCAGAAACGAGGAACATCATCAGTCAGACACGAGAAACATCATCAGTCAGACACGAGGAACATCATCAGTCAGACACGAGGAACATCATCAGTCAGACACGAGGAACATCAGTCAGACACGAGGAACATCAGTCAGACACGAGGAACATCATCAGTCAGAAACGAGGAACATCAGTCAGACACGAGGAACAAGTCAGAAACGAGGAACATCAGTCAGACACGAGGAACATCAGTCAGAAACGAGGAACCTCATCAGTCAGACACGAGGAACATCATCAGTCAGACACGAGAAACATCATCAGTCAGACACGAGGAACATCATCAGTCAGACACGAGGAACATCATCAGTCAGACACGAGGAACATCATCAGTCAGACACGAGGAACATCATCAGTCAGACACGAGGAACATCATCAGTCAGACACGAGGAACATCATTAGTCAGACACGAGGAACATCAGTCAGACACGAGGAACAAGTCAGAAACGAGGAACATCAGTCAGAAACGAGGAACATCATCAGTCAGACACGAGGAACATCATCAGTCAGACACGAGAAACATCATCAGTCAGACACGAGAAACATCATCAGTCAGACACGAGAAACATCAGTCAGACATGAGGAACATCATTAGTCAGACACGAGGAACATCAGTCAGACATGAGGAACATCAGTCAGAAACGAGGAACATCATCAGTCAGACACGAGGAACATCATCAGTCAGACACGAGAAACATCATCAGTCAGACACGAGAAACATCATCAGTCAGACACGAGAAACATCAGTCAGACATGAGGAACATCATCAGTCAGACACAAGGTACATCAGTCAGACATGAGGAACATCATTAGTCAGACACGAGGAACATCAGTCAGACACGAGGAACATCAGTCAGAAACGAGGAATATCAGTCAGAAACGAGGAACATCATCAGTCAGAAACGAGGAACATCATCAGTCAGACACGAGGAACATCATCAGTCAGACACGAGAAACATCATCAGTCAGACACGAGGAACATCATCAGTCAGACACGAGGAACATCATCAGTCAGACACGAGGAACATCATCAGTCAGACACGAGGAACATCATCAGTCAGACACGAGGAACATCATCAGTCAGACACGAGGAACATCATCAGTCAGACACGAGGAACATCATCAGTCAGACACGAGGAACATCATCAGTCAGACACGAGGAACATCATCAGTCAGACACGAGAAACATCATCAGTCAGACACGAGGAACATCATCAGTCAGACACGAGGAACATCATCAGTCAGAAACGAGGAACATCATCAGTCAGACACGAGGAACATCATCAGTCAGACACGAGGAACATCATCAGTCAGACACGAGGAACATCATCAGTCAGACACGAGGAACATCATCAGTCAGACACGAGAAACATCATCAGTCAGACACGAGGAACATCATCAGTCAGACACGAGAAACATCATCAGTCAGACACGAGGAACATCATCAGTCAGACACGAGGAACATCATCAGGCAGACACGAGGAACATCATCAGTCAGACACGAGGAACATCATTAGTCAGACACGAGGAACATCAGTCAGACACGAGGAACAAGTCAGAAACGAGGAACATCAGTCAGACACGAGGAACATCAGTCAGACACGAGGAACATCATCAGGCAGACACGAGGAACATCATCAGTCAGACACGAGGAACATCATTAGTCAGACACGAGGAACATCAGTCAGACACGAGGAACAAGTCAGAAACGAGGAACATCAGTCAGACACGAGGAACATCAGTCAGACACGAGGAACATCAGTCAGACACGAGGAACAAGTCAGAAACGAGGAACATCAGTCAGAAACGAGGAACATCAGTCAGAAACGAGGAACATCATCAGTCAGACACGAGGAACATCATCAGTCAGACACGAGAAACATCATCAGTCAGACACGAGAAACATCATCAGTCAGACACGAGAAACATCAGTCAGACATGAGGAACATCATCAGTCAGACATGAGGAACATCATTAGTCAGACACGAGGAACATCAGTCAGACACGAGGAACATCAGTCAGACACGAAGAACATCAGTCAGACACGAAGAACATCAGTCAGACACGAAGAACATCAGTCAGACACGAGGAACATCATCAGTCAGACACAAGGAACATCATTCAGACACGAGGAACATCAGTCAGACACGAGGAACATCATCAGTCAGACACGAGACACGAGGAACATCATCAGTCAGACACGAGGAACATCATCAGTCAGACACGAGGAACATCAGTCAGACACGAGGAACATCAGTCAGACACGAGGAACATCACACACGAGGAACATCATTCAGACACGAGGAACATCAGTCAGACACGAGGAACATCATTCAGACACGAGGAACATCAGTCAGACACGAGGAACATCATTCAGACACGAGGAACATCAGTCAGACACGAGGAACATCATCAGTCAGACACGAGACACGAGGAACATCATCAGTCAGACACGAGGAACATCATCAGTCAGACACGAGGAACATCAGTCTGACACTAAGAACAAGTCAGACAAGAGGAACATCAGTCAGACATGAGGAACATCATCAGTCAGACATGAGGAACATCATCAGTCAGACATGAGGAACATCATCAGTCAGACACGAGGAACATCATCAGTCAGACACGAGGAACATCATCAGTCAGACACGAGGAACATCAGTCAGACACGAGGAACATCATCAGTCAGACACGAGGAACATCAGTCAGACACTAAGAACAAGTCAGACAAGAGGAACATCAGTCAGACATGAGGAACATCATCAGTCAGACATGAGGAACATCATCAGTCAGACATGAGGAACATCATCAGTCAGACATGAGGAACATCAGTCAGACATGAAGAACATCAGTCAGACATGAAGAACATCAGTCAGACATGAAGAACATCAGTCAGACATGAAGAACATCAGTCAGACACGAAGAACATCAGTCAGACACGAGGAACATCATCAGTCAGACACGAGGAACATCATCAGACAGACACGAGGAACATCATCAGTCAGACACGAGGAACATCATCAGTCACGAGGAACATCATCAGACACGAGGAACATCATTAGTCAGACACGAGGAACATCATTAGTCAGACACAAGGAACATCAGTCAGACACGAGGAACATCAGTCAGACACGAGGAACATCATCAGTCAGACACGAGGAACATCAGTCAGACACGAGGAACATCAGTCAGACACGAGGAACATCATCAGTCAGACGAGAAACATCAGTCAGACACGAGGAACATCATCAGTCAGACACGAGGAACATCAGTCAGACACGAGGAACATCATCAGTCAGACACGAGGAACATCAGTCAGACATGAGGAACATCATTAGTCAGACACGAGGAACATCAGTCAGACACGAGGAACATCAGTCAGACATGAGGAACATCATTAGTCAGACACGAGGAACATCAGTCAGACACGAGGAACATCATCAGTCAGACACGAGGAACATCAGTCAGACATGAGGAACATCATTAGTCAGACACGAGGAACATCAGTCAGACACGAGGAACATCAGTCAGACATGAGGAACATCATCAGTCAGACACGAGAAACATCAGTCAGACACGAGGAACATCATCAGTCAGACGAGAAACATCAGTCAGACATGAGGAACATCATTAGTCAGACACGAGGAACATCAGTCAGACACGAGGAACATCAGTCAGACATGAGGAACATCATTAGTCAGACACGAGGAACATCAGTCAGACACGAGGAACATCAGTCAGACACGAGGACAGTAGAGATGAGCTGATGTATGACAGGTTCTCACCCAACTCGAAGGGACAGAAGACTCGTTGACTGCCATGTAGAGAAAACTAAAACAAACAAAGCATGCACACTTGAGAAACGCAAACACTTTTAATCATGCATGAATGTGTGGTCGAGCGTGCATTACCTTCACACACATCTGAGGATGTTTATCAACAGCGGAGACATTATACTTCTGTTGAAAAAGCAAAATGCATTCAGAATTTATATTCATCTGTTGTGTTTCCCACTTCTATTTGTCTCTGTTTATGGAATGCCAAACCTGACATAATAATAAATAAATAAATAAAATATACAAAGAAATATATAAAAAAAAAAAATACATAAATATATGAAGAAATGTAAAAAAATAAATAAATGAATTTGTATTTATACCTTTATTTCCTTATTCATGTATAATTAATTTTTTTTCCACATTTATTTATTTTTTCATTTATTTATGCTTTTATTTATGTCCACTTTTATTTATTTTCACATTTATTAATGTATATATGTATTTATGTCTACATTTCATCCTCTGTATGCTAATGAGGGGAGCGTGTTTTACCTCAGATATAGCAATATTTCTTCATACATTTAATTATGCATTTTTGTTTTTTTTACATTTCTTTGTATATTTATTTATGTCAGGTTTGGCATTTCACATGTTTATGTAGGTATTGTTTGTTCCGCTTGGATTATGTATTATGTCTTTGTTAAGCGACCTTGAGGTCATGAAAGGCATTATATAAA
>JAPDVR010000015.1:2660134-2710134 GCA_026230005.1 Gila orcuttii | reverse complement strand
GAGGACTGGAGTTGAGAACCACTGCTTTAAATAACAAAATAAACACTGCATCACTGACTTTAGAGCAGTTTCAGTTGGTCAATGGCTCAGTGCATTTCAGTTCCTCAAAATAGCAACTCGCCAGCAATGCTCCTAAACACACACCTGGTCTTCAGACCAGCCGCCCATGGGGCACAGATGGGCGACAATGCATTTGCTATTTAAACAAGGCGGTGCAGGACGTGAAACTAGCAAAACACACTTGCGCTGCGCCTGGCGCTGCATTGCACCGGTGTGTACGATAGGGCCCTGAGAGTAGCAGGAAAAGTGACAAAGTTTAGTTTAAAAATTAGCATCTATGTGGCAATGTTTTCTTTACATGAACACTGGTGTGTATGTGTACATCTGTACATTGTAACCCGTCAAAGTGCACTATGTTTGAACAGAGTGCAAATACAGGGGCTTGTTCAAACATGAATGATGAAACATACTCATACACCGTCACACACATAAAAATCGAAGTATACTTTGAGCTTGATCAATGTTAGTGCAGACAGTAAATGATTAAGCTGGGTTTTACAGTTTTTCCTCGAGACGTTTGCTGGACCCTAGTTTGAAAAGCCCTGCTATAAACCAACTAACAGCATTCATTTAAAATGATCCGTTGCATTTACTCGACCAGTTTCTCAACCGCAGGGTTGTGATTCACAAATAAGTCTAATCGTAGACCACAGCGCAAAAAAACAGAAATAATGCAACTAACCATTTTCCTTTAAAGCAAAATAAATAGGTTTATCAACAAAGCAACAGCATAACGCTCCTTGTGTTTTCTACAGAACGTTAATCATCAGTCTCAACGTATTTGATGCAAAATTGCCCTTGGAGTGTGACGTTCATTCAAACTCGTAAACAAAACTGCACAAAATACATAAAGTCCAGCTCCACTTGCAAAAAGAATACATGTGGTTAGTGTGTTCTGTGAAGCAAATCACTTGCAAACAAATTTACAACCAAATGTTGGAACAGCATCCAAACTCTGGAACAGCTTTCCTAGCATTGTTTGAGAAGCAGACACACTCTGTCAGATTAAATCTAGACTAAAAACACATCTCTTTAACTTGGCATACACATAGAACAATATAATTTTCTGTAATTCAAATCAGGTAATTGATTATTTGGCTGCATAGATTAGGTCAGCCAGAACCGGGAACACTTCCTATAACACCTGATGTACTCGCTACATCATAAGAAGAATGCCATCTACGCTAATATTAGTCTCTCTGTTTATCCCGAGGGTACCCAACTCAGCCGGATCCGGGCCGTATCCAGATCCGATGGTGGACCTGCGCCTAGACACAACCACAACGGATGATGTAATAAGCCGGATCCGGGCCGTATCCAGATCAGAAGGTGGACCTGCGCCTAGACACGACCACAACGGATGATGTAATAAGCCGGATCCGGGCCGTATCCAGATCAGAAGGTGGACCTGCGCCTAGACACGACCACAACGGATGATTAATAAGCCGTATCCGGGCCGTATCCAGATCAGATGGTAGACCTGTGCCTAGACACGACCACAACGCATGATGTAATAAGCCGGATCCAGGCCGTATCCAGATTAGATGGTGGACCTGTGCCTAGACACGACCACAACGCATGATGTAGTCAGCCGGATCCGGGCCGGATCCAGATCAGATGGTGGACCTGTGCCTAGACACAACCACAACGCATGATGTAGTCAGCCGGATCCAGGCCGTATCCAGATCAGATGGAGAACCTGCGCCTCGACACGACCACAACACATGATGTAGTCAGCCGGATCCAGGCCGTACCCAGATCAGATGGTGGACCTGTGCCTAGACACAACCACAACGCATGATGTAACAAGCCGGATCCGGGCTGTATCTAGATCAGATGGAGGACCTGCGTCTAGACACGACCACAACATGATGTAGTCAGCCGGATCCGGGCCGTATCCAGATCAGATGGAGGACCTGCGCCTAGACACGACCACAACACATGATGTAACAAGCCGTATCCGGGCCGGATCCAGATCAGATGGTGGACCTGCGCCTAGACACGACCAGAACACATGATGTAACAAGCCGGATCCGGGCCGTATCCAGATCAGATGGAGGACCTGCGCCTAGACACGACCACAACGCATGATGTAACAAGCCGGATCCGGGCCGTATCCAGATCAGATGGAGGACCTGCGCCTAGACACGACCACAACACATGATGTAACAAGCCGGATCCGGGCCGTATCCAGATCAGATGGAGGACCTGCCCTAGACACGACCACAACACATGATGTAACAAGCCGGATCCGGGCCGTATCCAGATCAGATGGAGGACCTGCGCCTAGACACGACCACAACACATGATGTAACAAGCCGGATCCGGGCCGTATCCAGATCAGATGGTGGACCTGCGCCTAGACACGACCACAACGCATGATGTAACAAGCCGGATCCGGGCCGTATTTAGATCAGATGGTGGACCTGCGCCTAGACACAACTTGTTGAGACTTGATGTTCACAATAAAAGCCCTGAATCAAACCAAGATTTGCCTCTGGTCTAGTCTTGCAGTAGATCGACCCAAACTAAACCTAATAAAGGTGAGTTGGCCTGAGACTTACCCAGAGAACACTGTTCTGTTTCCACATGAGCAGGAGCAGCGTGTGGGAGTCACCAGTTTCAGAGTTATTGAAGTCAATCTTCAGCGTTTCATTTTCCACTACAAACAAAATACAGAAAAGATGAAGTCAGTAAGTTATAAACAGACAGTGGTAATCACTGATAAGATGGTCTTGTACGTACGCAGAGGACGAACACACAGCCTCACGCGCACACACACGTCCTGCTGATGGAGAACAGTGTGGAGTCTGAGCCGAGGCAGGAGCCGATCTTCAGTCACACACACACGAGAAACAGAGAGTTCAGATGACAGACAAGGATCTCTAGCATGGGTGTGACGAGGTGAACTTAAGGTGAAAAGCGGTCTTGCGATATCAGCATGACGGAGTTGAGTTAGTGGTATAACCTTTTAAAATGCTTGCATTATATGTTCTGTATTTTTCTGCTTATGATAATGAAATAAATATATGCGCTGCGTGTTTAAAGGGTTTGTTCACCCAAAAATGTAAATTCTGTCAGTATTTACTCTCCCTCATGTTGTTCAACCCCGTAAGACCTTCGTTCATCTTCGGAACACAAATGAAGATATTTGTGATTAAATCTGAGAGCTGGATCACTCCTACATAGGCTTCTAAGGGATTGAAACTTGTTCCCCGAAAAGTTATTAAAGACATCGTTAAAATAGTCCAAGTGACTACAGTGGCTCAATCTTAAGTTTATCAAACGACGAGAATACTTTTTGTGTGCAAAAACAAACAAAAATAACGACTTTATTTCAACTATTTATTTCCTACAGAAGCGCTGCGCTGTTAAACTAGTGAACTGACTCGAGGCCCACAGAGAAGGAAATGAATAGTTGAAATAAAGTCGTTATTTTTGTACACAAAAAGTATTTTCATTGAAGTATTTTAACGAAATTAAAATATTATTTAATTAGCACAAAAAATATTAAATAATAAAAATATTACACAAATAAAAATAATTAGTATTTTTATTAGCACAAAAAATAATTATCCGATTAATCATCAAAATAATCAACCAACTACTCAATTACAAAAAAATAGTTAGTTACAGTTCTAGATTAGTTGAAACGTTTCAAAAAGCACCCGCAATGTTTTGCATTTAGTGACTTTCAGAAGAATAAAATAATATTTTTCCAGTAATATATTTCGTTAATTTTTTTTAAATAAGTGTTTAAATACCGTCTCGCTCTCGTGAACACAGTGTCGTCACACCCTAATCTCCAGTGATCAGGATTATACTGTTCACATTTAATGTCAACTAAATATATGTATCTTTGTGAAGTGGGCAATGAGGTAAATACTTTAAAACCTTTTAGCGGCACATTTTTTGTGATATCAACATCATATTTGAACACAACTTGGTTAGCTTTGATTTTATAGGTTTTTGGAGGACAAATTATTTTGTACTATATATTTAGTATAAAATCATGAGTTACTATTATTTAAGTTCAGATCTATGCTCAAAAAGGGAGTGACAGTTAACAGGAGAAAAGTAAATGTTTTGAGATTTTGAAACACAACACTTCTCTAAATGTCCACATTTAAACTTCATACTTTGCATGTTTTACAAAGAATAAAACATACAACTAAACAGAATAAACAATGTAGATATTGTGAAATTAAGTGTTGCGTAATTACTCACCGGCACCACTCCATTCCTTTAGAGAGAGAGAGAGAGATTTAGCTTGTGTTCAGTAAGTCTCAGTAAGACAAACATTTTTCAGATGAAACATCATTGTCAGCTAAACAACATGAGTGTTACAACATTATTTTCCTGTTATCTCAGTAAAGCTGCTTTGAAACACTCTGTATTGTAAAAAGCGCTATAAATGAAAGTGACTTGACATGTGACAATCTAAGCATTAATTAATTAATAGCATCCTGTGTGTGACGTCAAGAAATCAAACATACATCTGTGTTGTTTCTTATTGTCATTTCTTATTAATTTTACAGTGACAGGTTTTGGCACAGCAGATAAAAGATCTTCAGATGAGAAAGAGATCAAACAGCATTTCTACACCAATCGATTTTAGGCACATTCTGCAGTTATATATTCACAACAGCTTAACATTTAACACACTAATCCATACTAAAATATAATAAAACACATTTTTATTCATTAATCTAGAAGACAGACATGTGAACAATATAAAACTGCACTGAAAATAAATCTTGAATGTTGCCTGTTGCTCTGGTTTGACTTTGACTACTTTTATACAGAACGATTTCAGCTTTATGATTGCCAGTTTTCCTCCTAACACTAGCAAAAGATTCAAATAAATGACCAGTAATCGCCCTAAAATCACGACACAATAAATAAGACGAGACAATAAATTCACCACAAAATCTCAAATGTGCTGATTGTAAATCAAATGAATGCTACTTTTAAATCATGCTAAGCCATTCAAATCCAAAAATCTTTGAAGCAAACTGCACACACACAGACACACATGTACGCGCGCGCGCGCTCGCACACACACATGCAGACATGCACGCACGCACGCACACACACACTGGGGTCGGTAAGATTTTTGTAATGTTTTTGTAATAAGTCTCTTCTGCTCAGCAATGCCGCATTTATTTAATACAGTAAATACCGTGAAATATTATCGCGATTTAAAATAGCTGTTTTCTATGTGAATATGTTAATTTATTCATTTATTTTTAATCCAAACTTTTGAACGGTTGTGTATATAATAGTCTAACCTATTCCTAGATGTTATGAATATTATACATTATGTATTTTGACAGTGCACATTGGCTACCATTTAAAACTTCTTATATTGGCTGCATTGTTTCATATGAGCACAATAAAGAAATTTCATGATTAAGTTTATGGTACAAATCCAGGATTTTATCAAGAGCAAGACATCTCTCCATCGATCCGAATAAAAGGGTTTTCACACACACAAACACACATTTCCAGTAAACGTTGGCGATATCTGACGATCATTACACCTGGACAAATAAACATATCTCCACAAAACTGATATAAATCTGACCTCATATTTCTACAGCATCTCCACAAATTCAGTTGAGATTAGTTCTATGACACTGACAATATTGCTATCGCTATCGAATGTATCATTTACACATAATCTTTTCATCATCAGAAAGCATCGAGATCTGCAAAAACGCATGAAGCATAAAACCCCCGAAGACTTTCCCTAAAGACACGGGAAAAACACTGAACTGAAACACTCTTAAAAATAAAGGTTCCTTACAGGCGTCAACGGTTCCACGGAGAACCTTTAACATCCATGGATCTTTCCATCGGACAAAAGCTTCTTTAGGTTATTATATATCTTCACGCTGAGAAATAAATGTTTCTGATCATTTAAAGGTTCTTCGGGGAACCAAAAATGGTTCTTCTAATCTACGGCATCAATCGATGTGAAGACGCTATTTTGAAGAGGACAATAAAAATGCTCTTGTTTAGAAAGAGATGAAGACTGTTCAACTGTCCATCATCTCTATAAGAGCAACGAGAGAAGAAATATACTGAATATCAGTCATGCCGTGTTCAAATAGAGTTATTTAGGGAGCTTCACACTTTTTTCACACAGTTTTTGGGCCAGATCCGAGTCCAAAACCTACGTGAAAGTGTGTAAAGATGAGCATGAGGAACTGAACTCGGGTTAAAGCATGCAATCCAACACTGTGTGAAAAAAACACTCGAAATACACACACGAATTAAACCTTAAAAAATAGTGTTAAAATCTCAAGAGCCATTCAACATGATAAAAAAACTGAGACGTTATGCATTTACATACTTTTATCAAGTGCTGTTCATCGCATTGTGTTATATTACTTGATGTGGATGTGTATTGATGCAAGACAGGAGACGCTGAGGGATGTTTTTGGAAGATATTCAGTGCAATTGAATTGAATTGAATACACTGGGCTAATCTAAAAACAACTAATAATCAATAACTAATTCATTATGGATTATTCTGGTTTGTACACCATGTTTCTGTTGTTTAACACACTTGAGAGGTATTTTACGGTAATATTATCATGTTGTAAATTTAAGTTGGTGTTGTTCTTTTGTAAAAAGGCTGATCCAGCATGACTTTAAAGTCAAATAATGTTTTAATCTTGATCTATTGAATTGAATTTATGTAAATGAGAACAGTAGCTGTAACAGCTTTTTAATACGTAATGCATGCAAGAGGTTTCTAACATTTACAGTGAACAGTAATGCGTTTATACTTTCAGAATGACTGTTCATTTCTTTCGCTTCTTACAAAGTTCATATGGAGAACTGTATGTGATTTTGTTTCCCATGTATAATATAGACATGATCTCTCTGCTTTCAAACTATGCAACTTTTTTGTAAATTTTTTGTTTGTTTTATGTAACATTCATATTTTAAATCATTTTGGACGTATTTTATAGCTCTATCCTCTACTAATTCAGCAAAAAAGTAAAGGGGGGATTTGAAGAATACCAAAACCTCCCCTTTCCCTTTGAGTGACTGGAAAAAGACACACGACTGATAATATGAGATTATATTGTTGGTAAAATACATTAATATGTGGAGAACACATTCAAGAGCTTCAACAGGACTGACTCGAGTGCCTTACGAGAATCAAACATGGTTTTATTATAGTAAAAGTGTGGTAACCATAGTTTTTTGACAGATTGAGTACCATTTGTATAACCACAGTTTTACAACAAATACCATGGTTAAACTATGGTTACTGTAGCAAAACCATGGTGTAGTTATCATGGTTTAACTACTGCTACTTGAGAATAATGATTAATTAAACATTTGTGGTCACCAAACATAATAAATCCCATGTTTGCATTATTTCGACAGTTGCTATTCCAAACTGAGAAAAATATAAAAAATGTACACATCGCTGACCCAAATATCCCATACTGGGATTATAACTAAATTAACCATGTTTTTTTGGTTTTATTTGTAGTAAAACCATGGTTAATTTAGTTATAAGCCCAGTATGGGATATTTGGGTCAGGGATGTGTAAAATTTATATTTATTACAGTTTGGAATAGCAACTGTCGAAATAATGCAAACATGGGATTTATTATGTTTGGTGACCACAAATGTTTAATTAATCATTTTTCTCAAGTAGCTTCCATGTTTGCTGTTTTGCCAAAACTATGATTTAAGAAAAGTAGTAACTTCGCCTAATTACATTTTTAGATTTGCAAAAAGGAGTAGACCTATGACTGAAAGCGTATAAGCATCATTAGGCTACTATAGAAACAGGTTTGTGTAAGTACATAGGCGTTAGTTGTTCTTCGGATATTTTCTCATGACAAGTTATGAAGTTTAAGTAAACGAACAGTTTGATATTAAAACAAGAGTCTGATTTCCACGGTTTCCCATTAAAATACACGGCTTTCGCCTCAGAGAGAGTGACTATAATAACACTTTCAGAGTAAAAACAGTCTAAAACAGTGCCTGTAAGTTCAGAAGGAATCAGCTCACCTCTCTGAGTCTGAGAACATCTCGTCGGAAGATCTTTACACACAACGAGCAGTTCAACAAAACAAACAGCAGAACTACACGAGTTATGAACGACGATCCGCACATGGCTGTCAAGTAAAAACATTAACCGCTTATTATGAATACATTGTCGAATAAAGAGAGTCCATGCGTTGGAGAAGCCGAAGCGCGTGAGATTAGAGTTGAGTAAAGGTGAGAGTGTGTGTGTGTGTGAGTGTGTGTGTGAGGCGGACGGGTTTTTAGTGACGCAAAGCACCGGAATTCAGGCGCCTCGTTCAAAAGGTCAAAGACTTCCGGATGAGTTAACATTCATTTACATGTTTATCTGATGACTTTACCACATTCACATCGCTGAACTGCTCTGCCTTCAATAGTGAAGACTGAAAGTTGAGGCAAAACACTGATCTGTAAAACACAATAACCTGAATTTCTGTCAGGATATTTTAATTCTGCACCAGAGATGGAATGAACTACTACACTGTCCTGAGTGGGAATAATCTTATATCTTTGATGTTAAAGGTGCTCTTGAATAAAATCACCATGAAATCAAATTAAAAGTAACACATGTCTAAAATAAAAGAGGGTTGTTGGTAATTCTGTTTAATTAATCACATGTATGAAGTGTGCAAGATGTGACTGTTACACTGACACATGCATACAGAAAGAGGCTTTCCTTATGGACGCTGACATCCCAGACAGCAACATAGTGTCGTTCCGGATCCGGACCACATCTGGCCCGACACTATAGGATTCAACGTGTGCCGGATCTGGGTCGACACTATGTTGCTGTCTGGGAAGTTACACAGTCGGACGCGTTCCAACAGTTTTGTGTTTCATGCCCCACACAACAATGCTTTCGTGCCTCGATTCACACGTTCACAACATCGTGAGTTCAGCAAACGACATTCCCATGTATTCTCCCATTCTGGGATGGGTTTTCCTAGTTGCTCCAATTCATTTACATGTATGCATTTGGCAGACACTTTTATCCAAACTAAAGTGGCTTTCATTGCACTAAAGCATGGGTCACCAAACTAAGGCCCGCGGGCCGAATCTGGCCCGCCACCCCCCTTTGACTGGCCCCCCAACCCCTCTGCCCCCCACTACTTGAACCGGTGTTGTGCCGAATTTCGACTCCCTGCCAAATTATTACCCCCCTCGTTGAAATCAGTATCTGATTGCCTAATCCTAACCCCACCCCTAATCCTAACCCCTCCCCCACAACTAATCCTAAACCTACCATACTAGGGGGGTAATAATTTGGCGGGGGTCAGAATTCGGCACCACACCGGCAATCCCCAAAAGTCGTCATGGCCTATTTTTTTTTAATTGCTTTTTGGAAAATAATAACATGTCTGCATCTGGTGTTTTGTTGATGTTTTTCAGTTAAAAATTTATACTTAGTTATAAAATGAACTATATTTGCAGAATTTTCGTCACTCGACATGCTCGAGATTGCGCAGAGACAACAACGCACGCACAGAGTAACTTACTGTCAGTGTTCAGGACAGCGAAATGGCTAGTGTTAAACGAAAAGTTGATAGAGAGTGCAGAGTTTTCAAAGAACAGTGGACCAACGATTATTTTTTGTTCAGTATAAGGAAGTTCAGTTTGTATTATATGTAAAGAAAGTGTGGCAGTTTTCAAAGAATATAATCTGCGTCGTCACCACGAAACCCGCCACAAGGAGTATGCTAGCTTGCGAGGGCAAGCAAGAGAAGACAGGATTTGGAGGATGAAAGGCGGACTGGCTGCACAAAAGAATGTATTCCTTCCCCAAACTCAGGTCAACCAGGCTGCTGTCCGAGCTCTGACCTCTGCACTAAAGGTACATTACAAATGAGCAGTTCTTGATTTCCCTGCGGATCGAACCTACGACCCCCTGATCTACTGACTGAGCTTCAGGACGTCCTGCAACACACAGAAGCACATCTGCAGAATTATCCATATCCCTCATAATATCTCATGGTCTAAAGCCCTCAATCTCTATTCACTCAAATAGAAAGACACATCAGTATTCTGTGTATGCGAAATTTTTCGTACTCAAATGTATTCAATCTATTCATTTGATTAATGTCTTTTATTAATTATTCCTCATTAATCTCTTATTTATGATTTCTAGTCTATGTATTTATTATTATTTATGTATGATTTAATGCCATATCAGCAGCAATGGCTATATTCATGGCAATCAACAGTATTTCAATTTAAAAAATAATTATGATTACAATCAATTCAATACTTTTACAATCATTTTACATTTTTTCTTAAAAAACAATCAATATACAAAATCAGACAAATAGTAAAAAACAGTAATAATAACATTTACATAGAATCTTTCAATTTAATATTTGTCAGAAATTCAAAAATTATTCCAGGAGAAACTTTTTAAAAAATATCCATTAATAGTATATTTTCTGAATAAAAACGGTCTAATACCATTTTAAAAAGGGCATTCTATTAAAATATGTTTTACACTAATGAAATTCTATTCTTTGTATTCATTTAATTCATTAATAGTTATGTTGCATTATTATTCTTTTATATGTCATTGATTTCTTTAATGATTTATATTATTTATATTATATACTCGAAAAATTAGAACATCGTGCAAAAGTTTGTGTATTTCATTAATTAAAATTAAAAGGTGAAACCAATATATTTAGTATATATAACTATATACATATGCATGATTATACTTTTCAGAGGGCCGACATTTTTGTATTTAAAATCCTTTTTTTTTTATTGATTTCATGTAATATTCTAATTTTCTGAGATTTTGAATTTGGGGTTTTCATAAGCTGTAAGCCATAATCATCAAAATGATAACTTTTGCATGATATTATAGTTTTTCGAGTTTCACCTGTACTGTATATTTGTTGCTCTTATTTTGATCTTCACTTCTGCCTCTCCTTTCATTCTGCACATATCTTACTTCTTTTGGCTCCTTCTTTCTCTATACTCTATACACAATCTAAGTGTTATGAATGAATCCACTGGATTCAGCTGGTTGAGAACGCAAATGCAACTTTACTTCAAAACATAATCAAACATAAAACAAAGGCATGGCAAGGCATGAAACAGAAACAACAACAACGACAGAACACCTGGACAAGAAACATTCAATACTAGACAAACACACAGGGCAAACATGAGGGCTTAAATACACAGACTAATTACTAGACAAGGAACACATGTGAACAATGATCAGATGATTAACAAATGACAAGGCACATGGCAGGATCACATGACAATCAGGGAATCACATGACAGACAAGAACAAGGAACAAGACACAAAACCCACACCGTGACATAGCCCCCCCCCCCCCCTCTATGGGCGGCTCCCGACTCAGGCATGAAGCAGCTCAGGCTCGCCAGGACTGAAGTGAAGCAAGTCAGGCGTGAAGCAGCTCAGGCTCGGCAGGACTGATGTGGAGCAACTCAGGCTCGGCAGGACTGACATGAAGCAGCTCAGGCTCGGCAGGACTGACGCAAAGCAACTCAGGCGTGAAGCAGCTCAGGCTCGGCAGGACTGAAGTGAAGCAACTCAGGCGTGAAGCAGCTCAGGCTCGCCAGGACTGAAGTGAAGCAACTCGGGCGTGAAGCAGCTCAGGCTCGGCAGGACTGACGTGAAGCAACTCGGGCGTGAAGCAGCTCAGGCTCGGCAGGACTGACGCAAAGCAACTCTGGCGTGAAGCAGCTCAGGCTCGCCAGGACTGAAGTGAAGCAAGTCAGGCGTGAAGCAGCTCAGGCTCGGCAGGACTGATGTGGAGCAACTCAGGCTCGGCAGGACTGACATGAAGCAGCTCAGGCTCGGCAGGACTGAGGCGAAGCAGCTCAGGCGTGAAGCAGCTCAGGCTCAACGGGACTGACGCGAAGCAACTCAGACTCGGCAGGACTGAGGCAAAGCAGCTCAGGCGTGAAGCAGCTCAGGCTCGGCAGGACTGACGTGAAGCAACTCAGGCGTGAAGCAGCTCAGGCTCAGCAGGACTGACGTGAAGCAACTCAGGCGTGAAGCAGCTCAGGCTCGGCAGGACTGACGTGAAGCAACTCAGGCGTGAAGCAGCTCAGGCTTGGCAGGACTGACGCGAAGCAGCTCAGGCGTGAAGCAGCTCAGGCTCGGCAGGACTGACGTGAAGCAACTCAGGCATGAAGCAGCTCAGGCTCGGCAGGACTAACGTGAAGCAACTCAGGCATGAAGCAGCTCAGGCTCGGCAGGACTAACGTGAAGCAACTCAGGCGTGAAGCAGCTCAGGCTAGGCAGGACTGACGCGAAGCAACTCAGGCTCGGCAGGACTGACGTGAAGCAACTCAGGCGTGAAGCAGCTCAGGCTAGGCAGGACTGACGCGAAGCAACTCAGGCTCGGCAGGACTGAGGCGAAGCAGCTCAGGCGTGAAGCAGCTCAGGCTCAACGGGACTGACGCGAAGCAACTCAGACTCGGCAGGACTGAGGCAAAGCAGCTCAGGCGTGAAGCAGCTCAGGCTCGGCAGGACTGACGTGAAGCAACTCAGGCGTGAAGCAGCTCAGGCTCAGCAGGACTGACGTGAAGCAACTCAGGCGTGAAGCAGCTCAGGCTCGGCAGGACTGACGTGAAGCAACTCAGGCGTGAAGCAGCTCAGGCTTGGCAGGACTGACGCGAAGCAGCTCAGGCGTGAAGCAGCTCAGGCTCGGCAGGACTGACGTGAAGCAACTCAGGCATGAAGCAGCTCAGGCTCGGCAGGACTAACGTGAAGCAACTCAGGCATGAAGCAGCTCAGGCTCGGCAGGACTAACGTGAAGCAACTCAGGCGTGAAGCAGCTCAGGCTAGGCAGGACTGACGCGAAGCAACTCAGGCTCGGCAGGACTGACGTGAAGCAACTCAGGCGTAAGGCAGCTCAGGCTTGGCAGGACTGACGCGAAGCAGCTCAGGCAAGGCAGGACTGACGCGAAGCAACTCAGGCGTGAAGCAGCTCAGGCTAGGCAGGACTGACGCGAAGCAACTCAGGCTCGGCAGGACTGAGGCGAAGCAGCTCAGGCGTGAAGCAGCTCAGGTTCGGCAGAACAGACGCGAAGCAGCTCAGGCTTGGCAGGACTGATGTGAAGCAGCTCAGGCTCGGCAGGAATGACGTGAAGCAGCTCAGGCTGAGGAGAAAGAAACAGATTGCTGGGTCCATATTTTGGTCAAGTATTCTGTTATGAATGAATCCACTGGAGGCAAGCTGGTTGAGAACCCAAATGCAACTTTACTTCAAAACGTAATCAAACATAAAACAAAGGCATGGCAAGGCATGAAACAGAACCAAAAACAACGACAGAACACCTGGACAAGAAACATTCAATACTAGACAAAGAGACAGGGCAAACATGAGGGCTTAAATACACAGACTAATTACTAGACAAGGAACACCTGTGAACAATGAACAGAGGATTAACAAATGACAAGACACATGGCAGGATCACATGACAGACACAAGGAACAAGACACAAAACCCACACCGTGACACTTACGTAGATACAATACTCTGGATTTTATAATAAACTATAGAATAAGATAGATCTTAAACTTATTTGCTATTACAATTTTCATATTTTCTTAACTTATTTGTTATCTTTATAATTAAATTTTTTTTCTTAATAATTGTTTTATTCCTTAGACATTTATGTAGTTGTTGTGGAGTTACATTGATCATCTCATCATCATGTTTAACTTTTACACAAGTGTACACAGTTCCTGAGGTGTTTATAAGACAGCGGTGACATGTTTTGGTCAATAGTGTTCAGTGCTCTTCAGTTTCAGTTTCATGAACAGTTTCAGGCTTTGCTGGATCTTCTGCCGGTGCGTTAGAACTGGTCACTGTTGTCGCTTGTGAAACCAAATGTCGGCTGGTGTGTGTAAACGTGCAGATTAAGGGCCGGTAATATTATAATAAGATCCTCTTCATACGTCAGAAGGAGAGCGAAATCTGAACGGCTTATTTTTTTACATGCTTGCCGAGAAAGACTCACCAGAACAAAGTTACTTGGTTTCACTTTTCACATTTTCTGGGTTGGTAGAAGCACCCGATTATAGCACTTAAACACGGAAAAAGTCATATTTGTATAATATGTCCCCTTTAATTCCTCTGCATATAACCATGTCATCCAGATACAGTGTAAAGTGTGGGATCCTGCAATTGTTACCTTAAAGAGATTATTTATTTGTTAATTTAACCCCAAAAAATTAAGTTTGTTGGTATAAAGTAATGTATTTAGGTTGATTCAGCTACATTAAATAATATTTTTGACCAGTTAATTTAGGATACCATTTTTTTTTTCAGTGTATAGGCAGCTGCAAACTTTCCAAGGTCAATCAAAACAGTATCCATTAATAAACCCAATGGAAACAAAACCTTCCAGTGCTTAAATCTAGTGTGTTTCTCAGTGATCCTGCCAGGGTCAGATCCCCACATACATTATATATTTCATACATTTATCAGAGATAGACTATACAGTCAAACCAAAATTTATTCACACACCTTCAACATTTCTCACATTATATCAGTTTATTCGCTATAGTTTGGAAAATGGTAATAAAATATGAGAAGAACTCAGAGTTATGAAATCAGTTGATATTTCACTGGTTTTGTCCATCCTTCTGTTAGACTGTCTCACACATGAATTATGTTGAATATCTGTCAGCTGTTAAATTTAACTACACAATTAGATAATACCAGTTTAGCTCAACCAGTTACCAAGCAATGCTTCATGTTGTTCAGTCTGTGCTGTAAAAAGGTGCATTAGTTATTAAAGAAAAAACACTTCAGAAAAACATGATCAGCTCAAAGTGTCGGAATACATTTTGGTCCCATAGATTTTACTGCTAGTCACTGTATGAATAATTCTTGGGTATAATGCCAGCAGCCATATCACCCTGTAGCCCAAGACTGGTTGCCCACTGAAGCTAAGCAGGGTTAAGACTGGTTAGTACCTGGATGGGAGATCTCCTGAGAAAACCAGGTTGCTGCTGGAAGAGGTGTTAGTGAGGCTCACCCTGTGGCCTGTGTGGGTCCTAACGCCCCAGTATAGTGATGGGGACACTACTGTCAAAAAAAGCACCGTCCTCCGGATGAGACGTTAAACCAAGGTCCTGACTCTCTGTGGTCATAAAAAATCCCAGGATGTACTTCGATAAAGAGTAGGGGTGTAACCCCGGCATCCTGGCCAAATTTGCCCCTTGGCCTCTGTCCATCATGGCCTCCTAATCATCCCCATACACTGATTGGCTTCATCACTGTGTCCTCTCCACCAGTAAGCTGGTGTGTGGTGAGCGTTCTGGCGCAATATGGCTGCCGTCGCATCATCCAGGTGGATGCTGCACATCCACAGTTAAAATGTCACAGTTTACTTTATTTTGCTCTCCTCACTTACATAAATGAACTATAGTGTCCTGCACACACTAGTAACAAAATATCAAAAATGATATCTGGTGTCTGAATAATTTTTGGTTTGACTGTAAATATGAGGGACGTATCAATGATTGGCAAGACTCCCATGCATTTTTCATGCATATTTCTACTGTATGTTTGTGCAGTTAGGAGTCTGTTAATTGGAAAGACTTTGAAGACGAGACCGTCAGCAGTTTTGCAGGTAAAGCGTAAAGCGTTGAGCTTCAAAGCGTATGACAGGAAAAGAGTCGTTCTGCAAACACAAGGTTTCCTGCAGGTTATCTTCACATCTCTCTGAGGTGAACACATATCACACTTATTCACTCATATATATACATATACATATATATGAGAACTGGAACGAAAACACAGATAACAGACCAGCCAACAAGGCATCAGTAGTGATGATCTCACCACAACTACAGTGTGAAATAATCTACTGTATGTTACAATCTTGGTTAGACCATTAGATATTATCATCACTGACTTTATAAAATATCCTATTTGTATGTGTGTAATATAGAAATAATTGCTTTTGCTTGAGGGAATTAGGCAACAAGCTGGTGTAGCAACACTATACCGTTCAAAGATTTGTGGCAAGACTTTTTTGTTAACAGAAATGTATATTTTATTCAGTAAAGACACATTCCTTTAATCAAATGTGATGATAAATACAAAATCATGCTAGATATGTGCTAGTTTTTACTGTATTTTGATATATATACACACACACACGTCATAGAAGACATGTACTTGTCATGTGTATGAACATTTATATATATTTATTTATATATGCATTGATATAAATTAATAGTTAATCACAATTATAGCACATTATAAAACGTATCTATTTATTGTTATGACTTAAGAGAGTATAGGGCATTAAAACGCATGACAAACAAACAGTTTCAGATGGAAGGTGTATCAAAATATTAGAATGCATTTTACCTTTTGTTACAATTATTTATGAAAAAAATATAATGCATTATAACGTACATATGAATGTTTATAATGCATTATATACAAAGGTTTTAAGTGAAGTGTTACCAAAAAGGTTAACAACAGTGACCCAAAATCCATAATGCACATTTTTGCATATTGTCGCATGCATGCCTATAAGAAATGTAACTATCAAAAAGATTTACATTAGATTAAGGAAAAAGCAGTGTTTGTGAAGCAAGTTTTCAGCAAGTCTAGGTTTTAGGCTTTATTTGTACATAAATTAAATGCTGCATCAGTTCATATCTTGTGCCCAGTCTGTTACATTCAAGTATGAACACGATTAGAATACCATACAAAAGTTTTTTTTTTATTTACAGAAAAGTAAACATTTTTTCTAAAAAAAACAAAAAACATTTTGATTTCCAAGTTGGTAACTGGACACCACTCACTGAATTATAATGAGGTCAGTCTAGCAAACTACTGTATGCACAATGCATACAGTACTGTTTAACATGCTATTTATAAAATTTGTTAAATAGTTCAGTATGAGTCAGTGCCAGTGTGAAAGTGTTGATGAGTAAACATCAGTTTAAACCTCAGGGTTAGTGGTTTAGAACAAACCCTCACCAAAATACTTGAAGTATATAAACACACAAACTAATGAGAGACACGTGATGGTGATTGTGTTTCACTGAGGTTGCCTTAGGGTTTCTGAGAAGAATAGAAGGCAAGGACAATCTGAATAACCTGTTTTAAAGTGTGTGTGTGTGAGAGTGAGTCAAAAACGAGTTTTGCTTCGTTCCTATAAATTAATGTCTCTGTCACTACTGTTATTCACTGTTCTGACGGCAATACGCCATTTTCCATTATTTTGAGCTGTGTTTGTGAGCATTGCTATCGCTTGTCAAATAAGTGTTTGAACAAACCCCAAATCTGGAAGTATTAGCATGTGACTCGTAATGATTATTCCCTCAAATCTTGTGGCTTGTTGAGGAGAAGCGTGTTAAAGCTCAAGAGTCTTGAGGCTGTGTGGTACAGTAAATTCTCCAAAGATTCTGTGCGGCAAAAAACATCTGCCTATTTTAATGCGCTTTTTAGTTTTCTCATAAATAAAAAATGCTTAATGGAAATGCCAAAATGTGCATTAATTCTAAAAATGTGCATAAAAATGTATGCGCTCGATTGAGGCAGACATTTTTTATCAGAGCGAATATGGGGCAAATCAAAAGATTCAGTTTACCTCAGTATGTATACGTCTTTTGCTCTACTCTTTTTCACACTGACAAACTTAATTTTTCCACAAGATCAACAGCGCAAACTCTTCAAAACATTCAATTCTGTTTGCTCATCGGGTGAACAGGTCCATGGATGATGCTGTCAACACGGGTCTGCATTACACCCTGCAACATCTATAAGCCAGGGACTTATGCAAAGATCCTGTTTGAGGACTTCAAGGTCCCCTGAAATCAAAATGTAAGTTTTTTAGCTTTTAGTATGAATATGTTAGCCTTAAGGTTATGAATAAACTTCCAAAACAATGACCGAATTCACATTTAGGAGATATAAGCATTCAAAACTTACAGTCTCTCACTGTTGTGATAGTCTACGTAATACTGTCGAGTAATACTTCACTCACTTCCGCTAAAATGGATCAGGGATTTTTATGACATCACCGCAGGACATATCACTCAGATCAGCCTCCGCTGGACGTGATTGTCTCGCTCTCCATTTCAGCGGTGTCATCCTGCAAGCCGCCCACGCTGCACATCAGATTAGGCTGTCCGCAGGGACGAGGACGACGCAGGCCTTCTCGAAGGCTCGGAGGATGAGGAGGCTATCCTGCCTTCCGTCGCTCCTCAGGCTCACGCTGCTTTACCTCAATCCATACTCATTGAATGTTGTGAGCGAGCGGCCACTCGCCTCAATATTGAATGGCCAGCATTGCTAAGTACCACCGACCAGGAGAGGGACATCTATGGTGGGAAACTCCTGGGACCGCCTCCCGGCCCGAGAAGGCAGCTTCTCCCTGTCCTTTCCGCTTGTGCCAAGCACATGAAGCAAAGCTGGGGAGACCCAGGTCTCGAGGTGAAAGACATGACGGCCTTCGGCATGGGCGACCCCCCACCGTCGAGCCTTCCATCCCCAGACACCTCAACCCTTCTCGAGCTGGGCTGCCGCCCCGCCCAAGCCTGTGCTACCTAGCAGAAGGGATCGTTCCTCTGCATCCATTCATCAGGCTTCCTACAAAGCCACGGCATTAGTCATCAGGGCTTTGAATGTTTGAATGTACCAGGCCGAGCTTCTTGAGGACATGGGTCAGCAGCTGGAGAAGGTGTCTGCCCCGCTCTCCCTCTGGAAGGAGATCGTCACTATCAATGATCTCGATCTTCGCAATGCCCACCAGGCCTTACAAGCCAGCGGGCGTTCAATGGCACCCTCCGTCGTCTATGAGTGCGCGCTGTGGCTCTATCAGGTCTCCCTGATAGCGAGAAGCATCACGTGAGCACCTGTTGAGGCCGGTCAAGCCCTTTTCGGTCCTGCCCTAGTTTGTCCACTAGATGGCGCCATTGCATCACAAATGAGCCAGCTGGGCGCACACAAAGTTTTCAGCGCCTCCCCAGCTTGAGTGGGAACACTCGCGAGTCACAAGTCAGTTTGGCAGACTGTTTCGGCTCCCGAGTGGGTGATGCGCGCAATAATGCAGGGCTACAGACAGCAGTTTGCAATAAATCCCCCGCATTTCAACAGCGTTCTCTCCTCGCACATGGAGGGGAGAGCCACTCACATTCTGAACAAGGGAGCGATTCAGGTGGTACCCCCATCCAATCTGATAAATCAGGGATTTTATTCTCGCTATTTCCTGGTTCCAAAGAAGGAACCAGGCTCTCTCCGCCCTAACTTAACTTTTACAGGTCCTTTTGGACTTCCGAGTGTAAAACAAACATTTCAGGAAATACAATTTCAGAATTTAAACTCATGGCTTGCTCGCCCGTGCCATAAAACAGAACGACTGGTTCACATTGGTCGATTTGATAGATACTTTTTTCCACAAAAGCACTTATCCGCCACACAGGAAGTTTCTTCGTCTAGCCTATCTAGACATATGTTACGAATTCACAGTTCTCCCGTTCGGGCTCTCATTAAGCCCTCTGACTTTCTGTCTGTGTGCGGAGGTGGGTTTAGCTCCCCTGAGACTGTCAGGTCTGAGGATTTTGACATACATAGACGATTGGCTTATTATAGCCGAATCGAAGGAGAAAGTGTTGAAGGACACCTGCCGTGTGCTCACACACATCACATCTCTCGGGTCATGGTGAATGTGAACAAAAGCAGTTTTACACCCAATCAGACTGTGATTTTCCTGGGCTTGGAGTTGAACTCAGTCTGCATGCGAGTGCATCTCTCTCAAGAGCGTGTTCTCTCTCTAACAAACTGTCTGTCGCAGTTCAGAGAGTCGGCGAAAGTACAATATTGCACATGCCTCAGACTGCAGGGTCTTATGGCTGCATCTATCCAGATTTTGCTGCTGGGTCCTGAGAATGAAATGGGTTTTGTCACTACATTTCAGCCCGATATGCAATCTTAGCCGCTCTGTAACAGTAATTCACGGCAGTAATTCGCGCCTGCATGGCAACTTTGCACCACTGGAAGAGCGCAGACTTTTACGCACAGGGAACCCCTCTGGGGACGGTTATGATGTGGAAAGTTGTGATGACAGATGCATCCTTAACAGGCTGGGGTGCCACTCAACACTCAACCTTCTATCGAGGGGGAACCCACTCTACAGAGATTGGCGCCTTCACCCTCAGATAGTGGGCATGATATGGATGAGATTCGGACCGTAGATCTATTCGCCTCACGCAAAATGTCCTATGTTCTTCTCGCTAAAGGACGTGCACGCGCCCCTCGGGTGGACGCACTGGCCCACCCATGGCCCAAAGTGCTGCTGTATGCTTTTCCTCCCCTGTGCCTGGTAATTCCCACACAGGCCAGGGCGAGAGAACAGGGCCTGTCTCTCATTCTGATAGCACCCAGGTGGCCCAAAGCACCATGGCTGGCGGAGATAATCCCTCTGTTATACGCCCATTCGTGGCGTCTTCCACAATTAAGGTCTACCTGGCTGCGATTTCTGCCTGTCATGTGGGCTCTGAGGGCTCAACAGTCTGTCTGCTTTTCCCCCTCCATCTTTTTCCTCCACGGAGTATCAGAGGCTGAATGCTCTGTGTCCTGTCTGTGCCTTACAGACATATATGGCCAGGACCAGTGCTTTCTGGAAGAGCTCTTTATTTAATGGGCGCCCCCTCACAGAGGGAGTCCCATATCTTAGCAACGCCTCTCACATTGACTTGTGGATGCTATTAGCCTGACATCGCCATACTCAGATTCTAGTCAGAATATGAGTCTGATACTGCTCCATTGGGCTGTGATTATGGGGCGTTTCAACCGAACCAGGAAAGAAAATGGCTCTGCACTCAATTAGATAGACCTACAACCAATCAGAGCAATGGAGTAAGTGACGTAAGTTTGAGCGACGCATAGTTCTCAACAGAACTCAACTGCACGCACACTGGAAGAAGTAGAAGAAGATGAGTGTAAATTATCTTTGCCGGTGTTGTAAAAAGAATTTAAGGATACACTGAGTACTTACCAACACGATCATCATTTTTGAGAGAAATAGTAAAGGTGAATGAATATACAAACAAGTTCTCCATTTAGGATTAAAACTCGACAATACAGCAAACAACCCGCTCGTTTTTGGTGACGTGGATGATTACTTTACTGTTGATCATCGTATAAAGCCCACCCTGACAATTTGATTGGTCCAAACAGCTCTGGTTCAGATGAACTTCCCAACCTCAAATGTTGTGGGCGGGGCTAAGTTCGGCTGGCATCCAGACTAGGATGCTATAGCTTTGGCATATGCAGCCCCTGGGAAACATCAGAGCTCATTCCACGATTAGCCTTTGTTTACGAGTGTCACTGCAGGACATCTGCTCCGCTGCCAGCTGGGCTTCTCCTCATACCTTTGTGTGTTACTACCGGCTGGATGTCATCAGAACCTCGGTAGCATATTCTGTTTTGGGGGTGCAGGTCTTCTTAGCCCTTCCCTGTGACCTACCTTTTTCTTTTCCAATTACCCATTGGAAGTAAAAGAACAGGGGTTGAATGGGACAGCAGGCCATGCACATTCATGTCATCAAGCATGCATTTACATTCCTTCCTGGGTGTATATATATATATATATATATATATATATATGTATGTGTGTGTGTGTGTTTGTTGCTGGGGTTATTATCGTGTGTGTGCCACATACATGTTTCATGTCCTGCATTAGCACAGCAGTTATGTGTGTGCATCAGGATTGCAGGTTCATGATTATGGGACGTGTCAGGCACCGTCTCCCTGGGGTGACCGTCCTTCTCTGGCTTACAGAACCTCACTGTGAGTGTATTGGGCAATCGGGGAGCTGTCCATGTCTCTCCCACCAGCTTTGCCCCGCTTGCAGCACGAGAAGTGAATATACTTACTGGAGAACAGCAGTGCTTGCCGGCGTTATATGCCCTCAGGTAAGGGGCTGGGACTTACCGGGCATTGGTCGCACACTTCTGTCTGTCTAGCTAGACTTGGTGCAATTGGATGCTGCCAGTGCCCTTCCCATAGGTGGATCTCTCCACTCGACGTTTCAGAGAATCGGGGTTACGACAGTAACCTATTGATTTCCCCCAGCCCATCTCCACCTAAAACATCTAGCACACCAATTACTAGCTGTTTTTATAATCCTGAGGGTTTATGCCACCTGAGAGTTAGGCAATAAATAGATACTATGCAAATCATTTTTTTTTATTTATACATTTGTATATACAGTACATAAATAATCTTATTTAAATGTTCTTTCTGTTCTGTTGTGTTATGCATGTATGTATGCATGTACCCAGAGCTATGGATGCTTGTTTTCACCACACAATAAAACATTTGAAAAGATAACCGACTTTTTATCTCACAATTCTTTATTTCTCCCGATTGCGACTTTATATCATGCAATTCTTACTTTATATCTCCCAATTGTGTTGTAAAGTCAGAATTGCGAGATATAAACATGCAATTCTGAGAAAAGAAGTCAGAATTTCGAGTTTATTTCTCGCAACTGCAACTTTACATCACGCAACTCTGACTTTATAACTCCCAATTGCGACTTTATATCATGCAATTGTAAAAAATGTCCGAATTGTGAGATAAAAAGTCACGATTACCTACCAAATCCTTTTGTGTTTGCGCACACTTCTGATTCTGGATGACTTGAGTTACTCAAGACAACAGTTTTGAGCGCTCTCATTTCTACATAAATTCTCGATTCTTCAAAAAAACAAAAAGAAACAGATGTACAAAACTCAAACCTTTTTTTTATTAAAGTCTATCGCATGTATTATTTATATATATATATAAAAGATCTACAGTGACGGAACTGGCACATAATCAGACAACAGTTAGTCATTGATTCTTTCATTCATTCATTCATTCATTCTCAATGAAAATACAAAGCACAAGAGATTTACACAACAAACACCGACAGATTCATCATTTCACGAGCCGAGGGTGTGCGGGGACTTCATGGGAAGATCAGGGGCATTTGGAAGAACAAATAAATACATTATTACAACATTTGACTTCTCTGCATCCTCTCCATAAATGTGTAGCATGCTCTTCATGTCAGCCTCATTTACCAACATTTACATGGATTCTCCACTGCAGATCACAGTTCAGGTGTGCTAACTACACTGAAAAAATTATTTTTTTCCTCAATTTGTCTTGTTTTCTAGTACAAATATCGAAACATTCTTAAATCAAGACGCATTTACTTGAGAAGCAAAATGACATAAGATATTAAAGGATTAGTTCACTTCAGGAATTAAAATTTCCTGATAATTTACTCCCACGTCATCCAAGATGTTCATGTCTTTCTTTCTTCAGTCGAAAAGAAATAAAGGTTTTTGAGGAAAATATTCCAGGATTTTTCTACATATAGTGACTTCAAAGGTCCAAATGTCAGTTTCAGTGCAGCTTCAAAGGGCTCTACATTTGTGGTTAAAAAGTATATAAATGTCTATTTTTGTTATTAAATGTGCGCTGGTTTGTCTAGATCAGACTCTTATTCCTCGGCTGGATCGTGTCGAGACTTTGAAGCTGCACTGAAACTCACATTTGGACCTTCGACCCGTTGGACTCCATTGAAGTCACTATATGGAGAAAATCCTGGAGTGTTTTCCTCAAAAACCTTAATTTCTTTTCCAATGAAGAAAGAAACACATGAACATCTTGGATGACGTGGAGGAGAGTAAATTATCAGGACATTTTAATTCTGAAGTGAACTAATTCTTTAAGTCTTGTTTCCTGAAAAATGTGTCAAAATGAAGGTAGTTTATACAATAAATATATACATGTATGCATGTATGTATATATATATATATATATATATATATATATATATATATATATATATATATATATATATATATATATATATATATATATATATATATATATATATATATATATATACACTTTTTTTAAAATCTTGTTTTCCCTTTGAATTAAGTTTATGTTTTAACCATAAACTCACTTGATTTCGACTTTTTTTTATTTTATAAAAAACATTTACTTGTTTTTAGATATTTAATGTTTAGATATTCGTACTGGAAAGCAAGACAGAAACACTGAGGAACAACATATTTTTTGCAGTGTTTGGGGATTCGGTTTCAGGCACAATTTAGAATCGCATTGTTTTTTTCTGCCGTTAGCAGAGATCTGAGAAAAAGTGTTTTGATCAAATCTTGAATACTGGCTGTAGTGTGAGGTAAATGGACTGTGTATCTATGACTCGAAAACAGCCACATCTAACATTAAAACACTCATCCTGATGACACGTGAAGCACTTTAGCACCAGAGTAGAGAATTAGAGTGTGTGAGTCGTGACCCGTGTGTGTGTTCAGTCGCTGTCGCTGGTGTCGCTGCTCGGGTCGCCCTGGACTTTGTTTCGGTGTTGCATGGCCCGGTGATACGCCACCTGAACCGACTTCCTAATGTTCGACTTTCTGCCTTCCAGCATCTTCTCTTTGTCCAGATCCTGATTGACGCCCAGAGGAACCAGTTTGGAGCGCGGCAGCCATTGCCTACACACACACACACATTTAGTGACTTGTATCACGTTCTCTTTTTTCATATACAGCATTTTCATGTTCATTTCCTTTGGCCTATTTCTCTGTTTGCCCACAGCGGATGTTCAGAGATGCTGACAGGGTTCATAAAGCGCATTATGAGTTTTTGCACTGTGAGATTGTTTTTTAAAACCCATTAACCCCTGCCTACATCAACCATGAGGATTTAAGAAAACGGCAGCGCTACAGTAATAAGTGTGTGACCATTAGGAACAATGACCATTCATTACAAATTACAAAGAAAACATTACAGTAATGAGAATGAGATAGTAACGGGGCGATTCGTGATTTTGTAAATATTTTTATCTGAAGAAAAAGAAACAAACGGTAATAAAAGCCAAAATATGAAATGCCATGAATGTATATTGACTGAGTAATCCACTATTTAGTATATGAGGGTCAAAATGACAATTTTCACCATAGATTTGGAGTCAAATTAGAGGGGTGTAAAAATTACTTTAGAAAGAAGAGATTAATAAGTCTATTAGTGAAATCTGTTGACTATCAATCTGTGTTGCTTTATAAGCCATCAGTGACCATTCAAAAACAGGAAAAAGCTCATTTTTCCAAGCAAGCAAAGTCCGAACGCTCGATGGCACGAAGACCGAACTCGAAGACCGAGCTCATCAGTGACTGGGGCAAGCACTTCTGCAAACTCTTCATCAACAAGAATGCGAAGGTGCAAACTGTCAACTTTACAGAACCAAGTCCAGACAGCGCTATTTCAACAACGAGTCCAACGCGAGAGGAAGCGGTGAGAGCGATTGAACAGCTTAAGCGGAACAAGTCGCCAGGACCCGATTATGCAATGACGGCAGAAGTCCTCAAAGACGGCGGCGAATTCATAGTAAATTCATTGCACAATCTCTGCGCACCGAAACAATGGACATCGAGCTTGATCATCCCACTGCCCAAGCCTGACGAACAACTTCAGAGGAATCAGCTTGACGTCCATCGCAGCAAAAACATTCAATCAAGTCCTCCTGAACCGCATCCAAAATCCAATCAACAAGCTGCTCAGAAACAACCCGACAGGCTTTCAACCCGCGAAGAGTCATCGAAGGAGCCAGAGCACAACTACTACCGGTGTACATCACGTTCCTCGATTTCTAGAAGGCATTTGACTCGATAGACAGACCTTTGATGTTCGCAATCCTGCGACACTACGGCATCCCAGTCTTGTATGACGGATCTACAAGGCAGGTGTACTTGGCGAGCCATTATCGGTCACAACTGGAGTATTACAAGGCGACGTTCCTATTCATCATAGTAGGGCTGGACAATAATACAATATCAATATATATCGCGATATATTTTTTTTCGATAACGGTGATATGATTTTTAAACACATTTTCGATATTTCAATATACATAACAGCATTTGTCACCCGACTGATGTTAGGCGCGCAGCCATCAGAAAGAGCGGAACACAATCGGCTACTTTCGTGATGACGTTCACCACAGACAGTATTTCTCGTATTTATTCTGTTCTGAACCATCATTTAACTCATAATTACAACTCGGACTGTTGGCCAGACGGCTGGAACCGCAAATACGGTTGGAACATTGGTTGTTGGTCGTAGAGCGAGACACCGCTTCACTGCTGTTCACCCTGCGATCGACTGCTTTTGTCAGCCTCGTTGCCCGCTGTGAGTTTGTTTGTTTGCGCAAATACGGTTGGAACATTGGTTGTTGGTCGTAGAGCGAGACACCGCTTCACTGCTGTTCGCCCTGCGATCGACTGCTTTTGTCAGCCTCGTTGCCTGCTGTGAGTTTGTTTGTTTTCCCGTCTATCGTGCGTCTACATTACACCCATACCACTAAAAAGACGGTTTTTACCCAAGAATTGAGTCATAAATTAGTATAAATATTAAAAGCATCACTGGTTGCATCATTGCTAACTTACTGTCCATCTGTTAAATATCTGGCGAATATATCAGGTGTATGTTATCTACCTTTTGGTGCAGATGAGAACAAATCTGAATTGCTCGCGGTGCAGTCTGAATTAGAAGCTGAAGAAAAGCAGATCCGTGACCTTCTAGAGAGACAAGCTGAGCTGAGAGACCAGCGTTTAGCTCTTGAAACATCACGCGCTGATGCACACGGATCAGTGATTAACGTTAGTAACCCGCTGACGCTGACCTCGTCAACTCCGTGCGTTTCTCAGCATTGGTCCCGAGCGTCCAGGTCACGATCAGCCATGATTTCATTCACTCCGGCTCCAACACACCACCACGAAGCCTGGGTGGTTCCGCGGAAGCCGCGAGCCAGGACAAGAATCTTTTCGCCCCTCCCGGTTTTCGAGATCTCCACTCAGAACCGCTTCTCCCCTCTTCGCGAAACGGAACGCGATGCTGTGATCATCGGCGATTCCACCGTCCGACACGTCCGCGCTACGTTAGGTAAAAGAAAGGTGCACAGTCACTGCTTTCCTGGTGCTCGTGTTCTCGATATCAATGCGCGGGTAACTGAGATCTTGAACGGTGACGAGCGCGTCGGAGCTGTTGTGCTGCACGCGGGAGCTAACGACATTAGGCTGCGACAGACGGAGGTTCTGAAGAAAGACTTCAGGAGCCTTACCGATAAGGTACGCAGCACATCGCCTGAAACATCGATTATTGTGTCTGGACCGCTTCCTACGTACCGACGAGGGCATGAAAAGTTCAGTAGATTATTCGCGCTAAATGAATGGTTATTGTCATGGTGCAATGAGCAGAAACTGATTTTTGTAAATAATTGGAATCTGTTTTGGGAGCGACCAAGGCTCTTCTGCGCTGATGGCTTACACCCAAGTAGAATCGGGGCAGATCTTCTGTCGGATAACATCTCCAAGATGTTAAATACCATTTCACTAGTAACCAAAAATCCAAATCACAGTCTCTACTGCACCAATTTAATTGATATTAATACTAGTGTAGAACATTGCATAGAAACTGTGTCTATTCCTCGTTTACTAAGATCAAATAATAAATCTACTGCGGGATCTAGAAAAAATCTAATTGTTATTAAAACTAAAAATCTCGCTATTAGTGAACAAAAACAATTTCTAAAGCTCGGTCTTCTAAACATTAGATCGCTCACACCTAAGGCGGTTATTGTAAATGAAATGGTCACAGATAATAATTTCGATGTTCTGTGCCTTACTGAAACCTGGCTTAAACCAAATGATTATTTCGGTCTAAATTAGTCTACTCCGCCAGGATACTGTTATAAGCATGAGCCCCGTCTGATCGGTCGTGGCGGCGGTGTTGCAACAATCTACAGAGATATCCTTAATGTTACTCAGAAAACTCGTCATAGGTTTAATTCGTTTGAAGTGCTTGTGCTAAATGTTACGCTCTTAGATGTAAGAAAAAAATCCCTATTATCTCTAGCATTGGCTACCGTATATAGACCTTCAGGGCCTTACGCCAATTTCCTAAAAGAGTTTGCTGACTTTCTATCAGATCTTTTGGTCAACGTCGATAAAGCATTAATTGTTGGAGATTTTAACATACACGTAGATAATTTAAATGATGCGTTAGGGGCTGCTTTACAGATTTATTAAACTCCTTCGGGGTCAAGCAAAACGTCACCGGACCAACTCATCGTCTTAATCATACACTCGATTTAATTATATCATATGGAACCGATCCAACCGATATAGATATCATTCCACAAAGTGATGATGTCACTGACCACTACTTGGTAACTTGCATATTACGCACTGCTGTAATATGTCATGCTGCGCCACGTTATCGACCAGGTAGAACAATTCGTCCATCCACCATAGATCATTTCTCAAATAGCTTATCTGATCTGTCTCAGCTGCTGCCTGAACCCAAACAAACAGATGAATTAGACGAACTAACTAGCACTATGAGCACCATTCTCTCTAGAACATTGGATATTGTTGCACCCATTAGATTAAAAAAGGTCAGAGAAAAAAGTATAGCACCATGGTACAATAATACTACGTATGTTATAAAGAGAGAAACCCGTAATTTAGAGCGTAAATGGAAAAAAAGTAATTTAGAGGTCTTTAGAATCGCGTGGAAAGACAGTACGTCACTTTATAAAAAGGCACTTAAAATGGTCAAGGCTGAGCACCTCAGCAAATTAATAGAAAACAACCGAAATAATCCAAGGTTATTATTTAATACCGTGGCTAGACTAACAAATAAACAGACGTCGTCTGAACAAAATACCTCGTTACAGTTTAGTAGTAATGATTTCATGAACTTCTTCACCGAGAAAATTGAAAGCATCAGAATTAAAATCGTAAAAGTTCGATCTTTGCTCGCGCCTTATAATTCGGCCGCAATTATCCCCCCGCAAGAACAATTACAATGCTTTACAACCATAGAACAAAAAGAGTTAAATAAACTTATCACTTCATCTAAAACAACAACATGTTTATTAGATCCTATACCAACTGAACTACTGAAAGAAGTGTTACCTATAGTGGAAGAGCCTCTTCTCAATATTATTAACTCATCTTTATCTTTAGGTCATGTTCCAAGAACGTTCAAGCTGGCAGTTATAAAACCTCTTATTAAGAAACCACAATTAGATCCAAATAACCTAGCAAATTACAGACCCATTTCGAATCTTCCATTTATGTCAAAAATATTAGAAAAAGTTGTGTCCGCTCAACTCGGCTCTTTCTTGCAAGAAAACGACATCTATGAAAAGTTTCAGTCTGGATTCAGGCCACATCATAGCACTGAAACTGCGCTTGTTAGAATCACAAATGATTTATTTTTAGCTTCGGACCAAGGCTGTATCTCAGTACTAGTTTGACTTGATCTTAGTGCTGCGTTCGATACTATAGATCACACAATACTCTTAGATCGACTACAAAATTACACTGGTGTTCAAGGACAAGCATTAAGCTGGTTCAGGTCATACTTATCTGACCGCTACCATTTCGTCTACTTAAATGGAGAAAAATCGATTATAACTTCGGCAAACTATGGAGTGCCGCAGGGATCTGTGTTAGGCCCTTTATTATTCTCAATATATATGCTGCCACTTGGTAATATTCTAAGGAAACATGGAATTAGTTTCCATTGTTATGCTGATGACACTCAAATATATATTTCATCACGGCCAGATGAATACGCTAAATTATCCAAATTGACAGATTGTGTTAAAGATATAAAAGATTGGATGACGCATAATTTTCTTTTATTAAATCCAGACAAGACAGAGGTAATACTTATCGGTTCTAAAAACCGTCCACAAAACCTTTCACAGCACAACTTTAACATAGTAGGATGCCCTGTTACTTTATCCGCTACAGTAAAAGACCTGGGTGTTACATTAGACTGCAACCTGTCTTTTGAAAAGCATATTTCATGTTACAAAAACTGCCTTTTTCCACCTTAGAAACATTGCTAAGCTACGTAATATGCTATCAGTCTCTGATGCAGAAAAGTTAGTTCATGCATTCATGACCTCGAGACTAGATTACTGTAATGCTTTATTAGCTGGTTGTCCTGCATCTTCAATAAACAAGCTACAGTTAGTCCAAAATGCAGCCGCTAGAGTTCTTACTAGATCAAGAAAATATGATCATATAACACCGATTTTATCATCACTTCATTGGTTACCTATAAAGTTCTGTATTAAATACAAGGTATTGCTTTTGACTTATAAAGCTCTAAATGGTTTAGCTCCAGTCTATTTAACGGATCTTCTATCGCCTTACAATCCACCGCGCTCTTTAAGATCACTAAATTCAAGGCTTCTGGTCATTCCTAGGATATCCAGATCCACCAAAGGAGGCAGAGCATTTTCACATTTAGCTCCGAAGCTCTGGAATAGCCTTCCTGATATTGTTCGTAGCTCAGACTCGCTCTCCCAGTTTAAAACTAGACTGAAGACGCATCTATTTAGCCAGGTATTCATATAAATTTTTTATCTTACAGTTACTGTAAGTTCGGCCTCTAGTTCATAAACGCCAGAGGAGAACTGGCCCCCGACTGAGCCTGGGTTCTCCCAAGGTTTTTTTTCTCCATTGGGTCATCTGATGGGTGTTAGGACACCATTAGGTCACTGGATGGAGTTTTTCGGTTCCTTGCCACTGTTGCCTTTGGCTTGCTCAGTTGGGGATATTCAAATGAATTAACCAATCATACCATTGATCAGCTCTACCAAACTTGGATGTCTTTTTTCCAGTAATAAACAAACATTGTTAAGTTGTTTTGATTGATACTGTGAAGCAGCTTTGATATTGATATACAATCTGATATTGATATTGATATATGATATTGGTATATTGATATACAATCTGTATTGTGAAAAGCGCTATATAAATATATTTGACTTGACTGTATTACGCTGATCTCCAACGCGGCAAGTTTTAGCTACAAAATGAGCGGCCCTGTCAGCAATTCAAAATGTGACTGAACGAGCTTCCACAAGTGAGGAGAAAGCAGACGAAATAGTTGATAAGCGAGGAAAGACTAATTCAGTGGTGTTTCGGCTATCTTAGATCTCAAAACTTCAGGTTTCAGCGCGCTCCAAAATGTGCCGGAGAGTGGTGCCGACTCGCAGCGGGAACACATCAAACCTGTTCCAGCCGATAGAAGCCGCACAAACACACCTTTAACCGGCACAAACAAACGAGACTTTTTGCGTGAATTTGGAGCATGTGGGGATGCTGAGTGACCTCAGAATGACCAATACATATGATTGTAATATCTAAGAAACCGAAACTTCACGCAGTGATTGACAGGGCGGCAGGGGCGTGATCGGCTCGGGATGCATTTTCAATTTGCACACTGAATTTTGCTACATTCATTGCGGGACATTTAATGAAAATGCAATCGCAAGTGTCTTAACTGTGAGTGTAAATGCATTTAAGAAAAATAATATTTAAATGATCATTTTGCTATAGTTTTTGCTTGAACATGTTAAACATATCTAATCACATCAGTAATACATTTTAATTTTGCAACTTATAAAGCGTTAAAATATGTATTCAATTTACATATTAAAACTACTGTATGAAATGGCAAATGTAAATTATATAATTGAATTTTAATTTTGCACCAAACGTTGCACAAATGTAATGGCAAATGTAAATTTAAAAACAGAAATGCATTGCCATTTTACATATTGCGTTGTCATTTTGCATATTACATTTCAAATTGAATATTGCAACCCATATGCTTTCATAGTCTTGTAGCAGGTACTGAGAAGAGAATATTATTGTTATGATGGGTTATTTCATTGGTTCATGTAGTTTGTTATGGTGCAGTACCGAAAGACTCCAGCAGGTTTCATAGACTTGGCCCATTCAAGTTTCAGAAGATTGTAGGTACAGACATCTGTTGTGGGCGTTCCTGGCAGTTTTTCTGAGGCTTTTATATTGTTCATATCGATATCGGAATTATATCCTATCGACCGAAACTAGGAAATATATTGTGATATAAAATTTAGCCATATCGTCCAGCCCTACATCATAGTACTAGATTACGTCTCCAGGCTCTCTGCTGGAAGCTTCGGATACCTTACACATAAAGGTCCTAAAGGTTCAGACCGCGACGCGGTTCAGCAACAGACAAACAATCTAGAGCCGAACGCAAGCTTAACGATTTAGCATTTGCCGACGATATTTCACTCCTGGAAAATGATCTCACCAGGGCACAACAACAGCTCACCCAACTACAACAAAAAGCTGGCATAGTCACACTAGAATTAAACAAGGAGAAGACAACTTCCAGTGACAATGAACAACATCTACTAATCAACGGAAAGGACGTTAAAATCGTCAACATGGGCTCTAACGAAAGCTCTAGAGGAAGAACTGGATGTGTGTGCGAGAAAGTGCAACCGAACCATGCTAGAAGTTAGACAAGCAGACGCCCATATGACAAACAAGGAACTCTACAGACTGACCTAACAACGTCCAGTCAGCGTGAGCATCCGCAAGCGACAGCTAGAGTTCATGGGCCGCTGTCTCCGCATGGAAGTGAACGAATCAGCCCACATCTACGCCATCTATCACTCAAGAGTCAGTGATAAGAACAAGCGAGGAGCCCTTCGCATAACCTTCAGACACTTTTTTTTCAGTTATAATGAAACATTTTAATGCTATTTAAACTTGTTGAAAAAAAGTTAGATTCTGGTTCTTCTCAAACTTTTCTTTTGGCATATTAATATTTAAGGCCCAACATGGTTCATTTCCAGAGATATCAGCGTCTCAGTGTGGCTCAATGAGTAAATTGTACACATTTTCAGGGGTCAAAAACCAAATGTGGATCACTTTGCACACAGCTGATACTTGAAGATTATCTGAAGAACAAAATAATGTTGTTATCTAATTTCCCCCCCCTATCAACACGATTGCAGTGCCAAGTATAGTCTATTTGCAAAGTTTGCATACCTGTAACTCTTACTCAAGAATTATTAAGTCTTATGTCAATATCCTTCTAGATTCTGGTTCTCACTTTTCTGGATCTACCAATGAAAGGTGCAATAGGTGATTGTTCACAGAAACATTTTGTTGTCATGCTGGTTGAAAGTCTCCTCATATCCTGATCAATCACTATGTTAAACGGTGAACAAAGTGAACAATGTTTGGTTTTGACCACTTAAAATGTGTACAATTTACCAATTTACTCATGGAGCCACATTGAAATCCCAATATCTCTGGGATTGAAACATATTGGGCCTTAAAAATTAAGATACCAAAAGAAAGGTTTGATAAGAACCAGAATCTAAAATACTTCTTGAGTTACAGGCATGCAAACTTCAGGCAAAAAACACAAGTAGTGCTTTTCCCCGTTTTTGGACTGTCACCGTTGGCTTATAATGCAACAAATATTGATAAAGTCAACAGATTTAACTACTAGATCAACCAATCTCTGTTTAAATATAAAATAATGATGCTGCCATCTTTCTAAAGTAATTTTCCCCCCTGTAATGCGGCTCTAAATCTCAGGTGAAAATTGTCATTTTGACCCTCATAAACAAAATAGTGGGTTACTCAGTAAATACACATCTGTGACATTAAATATTTTGGCTTTCATCACTATTTATGTTAGTTTTTCTTTAGAAAAAATATTCATAAATATCAAAAATTTTAGCTAGGGAAGTTTCTGAAATTTGTTTGATTCGACACGGAATGAGCCTAATTATAGCAAAATGCGCTTATTTGTAAAATATAAGAGAATGAAGTAATATATGTTTTCAAATGGCAAATGTAAGAATAAACAGTAACACTTAACAATAAAGTCCCAATAGTTAATATAATAATAAACATTTACAATGAGCAAAAAAATATATTTGTTAATGTTATTTTATTTTTAAAAACAGCTGTTGTTTGTTAATTCATGTGAGCTCAGGTCCATTAAACAAAATCAACTTTTGATTTTAATAATGTATTAGTAAATGTTGAAACATGGTTAGTTGTTAACTTAGTTCATTAACTATTGTAGGTAACTAATGTTAATAACTGGAACTTTACTGTAAAGTTTGTAACCAAACAAACATGTGACCATGACATCAAAGACAAGAAAAATCTTCATGACCCACGCGTCAAACTGTGGAAAATAACCAGCAGTTTCTACACAACTCTATGCTGTGGAAGATTCCTCACATCACACATGAAAACATGAGAACCAAAAATCACAGTTTCCACTGTCACAGGAGCAAAAGAGATTTCAATAAAAACAATGTAAAATTCAGTTACCTCAATTCAATTACTTCCGGAACTGAACTAAACAACAACAAAAGAATAACGCAAGCAAATATTTGCAATGTATTTTATACTGAGTCCCATTTAAAAGTGTGGGGTCGGTAAGAATTTTAAATTAAAATAACTGTTTTATTTTAATATATTTTAAAATGTACTTTATTCCTGTGATCAAAGCTGAATTTTCAGCATCATTACTCCAGTGTTCAGTGTCACATGATCCTTCAGAAATCAGTATAATATGATGATTTGATGCTCAAGAAACATTTATGATTATGATCAATGTTGAAAACAGTTTGTCGGGGAAACTGTGATGCATTATATTTTTCAGGATTCTTTGATGAATAGAAAGTTCAAAAGAACAGAATTCTGTCATTTTGATCAATTTAATGCATCCTAACTGAAAAAGAGTATTAATATTTTTCACACAAATAAACCAAATTTTCACAAATTGACACACACACACACACACACACACACACACACACACACACACACACACACACACACACACACACACACACACCTGTAGTCTCTGTCCTATCACAGCACAGAAAGCATGAGGAAGAAGAGGAGCGTGACTAACCAGGTCCTCTTGTTGTCGAAGAAGAGCACGAGGAAGAGGTGTTCGCGGGCCTCCTGGGTCATCTGCTCTCCCAGCTTCAGGACCTCCAGCGGCGGGACGGGGATCGGGACGCCCCGGTGAAACACACCCTCGCGGGGCATCTTCGGGTCGATGATCTGAGGGAAGGAGAAGACACGACTCAAACGACAGAAGTATGAGGAGTGTGTGTCCTCTGCTGGACACACATAGCCACTGCACCTTCTGCTGATGAGCTCACATCCACAGTTGTGAATATTACTTGTGTGCAAAATTGGAATATGTGACCCTGGATCACAAAACCAGTCACAAGTTGCATGGGTATATTTGTGGCAATGGCCAACAATAGGTCAAAATGATCAATTTTTCTTTTATGCCAAAAATCATTAGGATATTAAGTAAAGATCATGTTCCATGAAGATATTTTGTAAATTTCCTACTGTAAATATATAAAACATTTATTTTTGTGAGTGAATGCAGCACAATCGCGAACATAAATGGACATGAAATAAATAAGTTATTAACTTACGTTAACAAAAATGAACAAATACATTAACAAATGTATTGCTTATGGTTAGTTCATGTTAGTTAATACATTAACTAATGTTAACTAATGAACCTTAATGTAAAGTGTAACCACAGTGTTTCCACTGGTTACTCCAGTTATCCAATCACAGCTGACGCTGAGGAAAAGTCACATGAGGTTCTGGGGGATTTATTCTGTAAATGCGTTTCTATTGTTAAGTGCATGTCTTCTTATCGGATAAAACAATTATATGCCTCAATTGAGTGCATACATTTTTACGCACATTTATTCACAGCTTGGCGTTTTCATACAGCACTTTATGCAATATCCCGAAATTTATATAAATATAGGTGGATGGAAAGAAACATAGCTAATGTAGATGGAACAGAATTTCAACATGTCTGATTTATTACAAAGTAAAGTGTAGTTGGATCTATTTTGTTATCCGTTTTATTTTATTTAATATTCTACAATGTTACTTAAAAGGTGTTTTGAGTGACTGCACACCAATCCCTCCACTGCTCGCTCATCACACTGATGGAAATCAATGATTAAGCTCAGAACTGTATATGATATTAGAATACCCTTAAAAAACAAATACTAATAGCAAAAAAAAGAATGTCAAATACTTTTTTGGGGGTTTTCTGTCATTTGAAACGCCTCTTTCTACGGTTATGTCTTTAATGCAGTGTATCAGAGCAGACAGGAGTGTAAGTATAGTGAATTTCTTCTGATCAGATCCTCTTTACTGCAAAATTACAGCATGAGAAACATCATCAGATGAGATGTAGAAAGTCTTTCTACGGTAGAAAGATGCCAATAAATGTGAATCCCGTAAAAGTAAACTTGTGAATCCCGTCACCTGACCTCAGGATAGTCATGTTCATAGCTTGTCAGTTAGCTAGCAAAAAAAAAAAAAAAAAACTTTAACAGCATATCCATAAAACCATACAGTTAAATATATGCACTTTACTATAAGCGCATAGTATTTTTACTTAAGCTGTTACTAATGTCTCTTGCATGAATGCATGTTTGAATACATCGCCTAATTCGAGTCTAGTTTTTACGGCAGCCAGTATGATCGTGATTATATCTCGACAACAGTCTGAGATACAGTAGTGAAGTACTTTCTCTAAAATTATGCAATTTTATTCCTCACAAGAAAGAAAATCTGACAATTTGGAATAAAATATATTATTTAAAATAATACATGATTCTACTCACATTACAGTATTTATAGTTGATTCGACTTCGGTTAATGTGACAGATTTTGCAACTTTGTCACTATTATTGAACTGAATTGATCTGAATAATGCCTCTATTGTCTCATTAGAGCTGCTTTTATAGAATACAGAAATTATAGAATAATTTGAATTTCTTTCATATTTAATAAAGTTTGCATCATTGATTCTGTTATTTTCCTGTTTATCACTGTGAAACTGCTTTGACACAATCTGTATTGTATAAAGCGCTATAGAACTAAAGCTGACTTGACAATTGTGAGTTTGGGGATAAATGTGCTGGACTGTCATGAAAATAATGTCAGAGTGAAAAATATTAAAGGTGAAACGATTTTTTTTTTTTTAAATACATTCTCTTAACCCAGTTTATCTGTTCATTGACTACAGTTAGTATGTCATTTGAGACCTTGGACCACAAAACCAGTCACAAGTTGCAAAGGTATATTTGTGGCAAAAGCCAACATTAGAGTTTGGGGAGTGGCTACTGTAGCAGACTGAGAGTTTGGGGAGTGGCTACTGTAGCAGACAGAGTGTTGGGAGTGGCTACTGTAGCAGACAGAGAGTGTGGGGAGTGGCTACTGTAGCAGACTGAGAGTGTGGGGAGTGGCTACTGTAGCAGACAGAGTGTTGGGAGTGGCTACTGTAGCAGACAGAGAGTGTGGGGAGTGGCTACTGTAGCAGACTGAGAGTGTGGGGAGTGGCTACTGTAGCAGACTGAGAGTTTGGGGAGTGGCTACTGTAGCAGACAGAGAGTTTGGGGAGTGGCTACTGTAGCAGACAGAGAGTGTGGGGAGTGGCTACTGTAGCAGACAGAGAGTGTGGGGAGTGGCTACTGTAGCAGACTGAGAGTTTGGGGAGTGGCTACTGTAGCAGACAGAGAGTTTGGGGAGTGGCTACTGTAGCAGACAGAGAGTGTGGGGAGTGGCTACTGTAGCAGACAGAGAGTGTGGGGAGTGGCTACTGTAGCAAACAGAGAGTGTGGGGAGTGGCTACTGTAGCAGACTGAGAGTGTGGGGAGTGGCTACTGTAGCAAACAGAGAGTGTGGGGAGTGGCTACTGTAGCAGACTGAGAGTTTGGGGAGTGGCTACTGTAGCAGACAGAGAGTGTGGGGAGTGGCTACTGTAGCAGACTGAGAGTTTGGGGAGTGGCTACTGCAGCAGACTGAGAGTGTGGGGAGTGGCTACTGTAGCAGACTGAGAGTGTGGGGAGTGGCTACTGTAGCAGACAGAGAGTTTGGGGAGTGGCTACTGTAGCAGACAGAGAGTGTGGGGAGTGGCTACTGTAGCAGACTGAGAGTTTGGGGAGTGGCTACTGTAGCAGACAGAGAGTGTGGGGAGTGGCTACTGTAGCAGACTGAGAGTTTGGGGAGTGGCTACTGCAGCAGACTGAGAGTGTGGGGAGTGGCTACTGTAGCAGACTGAGAGTGTGGGGAGTGGCTACTGTAGCAGACAGAGTTTGGGGAGTGGCTACTGTAGCAGACAGAGAGTGTGGGGAGTGGCTACTGTAGCAGACTGAGAGTTTGGGGAGTGGCTACTGTAGCAGAGAGAGAGTGTGGGGAGTGGCTACTGTAGCAGACTGAGAGTTTGGGGAGTGGCTACTGCAGCAGACTGAGAGTGTGGGGAGTGGCTACTGTAGCAGACTGAGAGTTTGGGGAGTGGCTACTGCAGCAGACTGAGAGTGTGGGGAGTGGCTACTGTAGCAGACTGAGAGTGTGGGGAGTGGCTACTGTAGCAGACAGAGAGTTTGGGGAGTGGCTACTGTAGCAGACAGAGAGTGTGGGGAGTGGCTACTGTAGCAGACAGAGTTTGAGGAGTGGCTACTGTAGCAGACAGAGAGTGTGGGGAGTGGCTACTGTAGCAGACAGAGAGTGTGGGGAGTGGCTACTGTAGCAGACAGAGTTTGGGGAGTGGCTACTGTAGCAGACAGTGAGTGTGGGGAGTGGCTACTGTAGCAGACAGAGAGTTTGGGGAGTGGCTACTGTAGCAGACAGAGAGTTTGGGGAGTGGCTACTGTAGCAGACAGAGAGTTTGGGGAGTGGCTACTGTAGCAGGCTGAGAGTTTGGGGTGTGGCTACTGTAGCAGACAGAGTGTTTGGGGAGTGGCTACTGTAGCAGACAGAGTGTGGGGAGTGGCTACTGTAGCAGACAGAGTTTGGGAAGTGGCTACTGTAGCAGACAGAGTGTGGGGAGTGGCTACTGTAGCAGACAGAGAGTTTGGGGAGTGGCTACTGTAGCAGACAGAGAGTGTGGGGAGTGGCTACTGTAGCAGACAGAGTGTTTGGGGAGTGGCTACTGTAGCAGACAGAGAGTGTGGGGAGTGGCTACTGTAGCAGACTGAGAGTGTGGGGAGTGGCTACTGTAGCCGACTGAGAGTGTGGGGAGTGGCTACTGTAGCAGACTGAGAGTTTGGGGAGTGGCTACTGTAGCAGACAGAGAGTTTGGGGAGTGGCTACTGTAGCAGACAGAGAGTGTGGGGAGTGGCTACTGTAGCAGACAGAGAGTTTGGGGTGTGGCTACTGTAGCAGACAGAGAGTTTGGGATGTGGCTACTGTAGCAGACTGAGAGTTTGGGGAGTGGCTACTGTAGCAGACTGCGAGTGTGGGGAGTGGCTACTGTAGCAGACTGAGAGTTTGGGGAGTGGCTACTGTAGCAGACAGAGTTTGGGAAGTGGCTACTGTAGCAGACTGAGAGTGTGGGGAGTGGCTACTGTAGCAGACTGAGAGTGTGGGGAGTGGCTACTGTAGCCGACTGAGAGTGTGGGGAGTGGCTACTGTAGCAGACAGAGAGTGTGGGGAGTGGCTACTGTAGCAGACAGAGAGTGTGGGGAGTGACTACTGTAGCAGACTGAGAGTTTGGGGAGTGGCTACTGTAGCAGACTGAGTGTGGGGAGTGGCTACTGTAGCAGACAGAGTTTGGGGAGTGGCTACTGTAGCAGACTGAGAGTGTGGGGAGTGGCTACTGTAGCAGACAGAGAGTTTGGGGAGTGGTTACTGTAGCAGACAGAGTGTGGGGAGTGGCTACTGTAGCAGACTGAGAGTTTGGGGAGTGGCTACTGTAGCAGACAGAGTGTGGGGAGTGGCTACTGTAGCAGACTGAGAGTTTGGGGCGTGGCTACTGTAGCAGACAGAGAGTGTGGGGAGTGGCTACTGTAGCAGACTGAGAGTTTGGGGAGTGGCCACTGTAGCAGACAGAGAGTTTGGGGAGTGGCTACTGTAGCAGACAGAGTGTGGGGAGTGGCTACTGTAGCAGACTGAGAATTTGGGGAGTGGCTACTGTAGCAGACAGAGAGTGTGGGGAGTGGCTACTGTAGCAGACAGAGTTTGGGGAGTGGCTACTGTAGCAGACAGAGAGTGTGGGGAGTGGCTACTGTAGCAGACAGAGAGTGTGGGGAGTGGCTACTGTAGCAGACAGAGTGTTTGGGGAGTGGCTACTGTAGCACACAGAGTGTTTGGGGAGTGGCTACTGTAGCAGACAGAGAGTGTGGGGAGTGGCTACTGTAGCAGACAGAGAGTTTGGGGAGTGGCTACTGTAGCAGACTGAGAGTTTGGGGAGTGGCTACTGTAGCAGACAGAGAGTGTGGGGAGTGGCTACTGTAGCAGACTGAGAGTTTGGGGAGTGGCTACTGCAGCAGACTGAGAGTGTGGGGAGTGGCTACTGTAGCAGACTGAGAGTGTGGGGAGTGGCTACTGTAGCAGACAGAGAGTTTGGGGAGTGGCTACTGTAGCAGACAGAGAGTGTGGGGAGTGGCTACTGTAGCAGACAGAGTTTGGGGAGTGGCTACTGTAGCAGACAGAGAGTGTGGGGAGTGGCTACTGTAGCAGACAGAGAGTGTGGGGAGTGGCTACTGTAGCAGACAGAGAGTTTGGGGAGTGGCTACTGTAGCAGACAGAGAGTGTGGGGAGTGGCTACTGTAGCAGACAGAGAGTTTGGGGAGTGGCTACTGTAGCAGACAGAGAGTTTGGGGAGTGGCTACTGTAGCAGACAGAGAGTTTGGGGAGTGGCTACTGTAGCAGGCTGAGAGTTTGGGGAGTGGCTACTGTAGCAGACAGAGTGTGGGGAGTGGCTACTGTAGCAGACAGAGTTTGGGAAGTGGCTACTGTAGCAGACAGAGTGTGGGGAGTGGCTACTGTAGCAGACAGAGAGTTTGGGGAGTGGCTACTGTAGCAGACAGAGAGTGTGGGGAGTGGCTACTGTAGCAGACAGAGTGTTTGGGGAGTGGCTACTGTAGCAGACAGAGAGTGTGGGGAGTGGCTACTGTAGCAGACTGAGAGTGTGGGGAGTGGCTACTGTAGCCGACTGAGAGTGTGGGGAGTGGCTACTGTAGCAGACTGAGAGTTTGGGGAGTGGCTACTGTAGCAGACAGAGAGTTTGGGGCGTGGCTACTGTAGCAGACAGAGAGTGTGGGGAGTGGCTACTGTAGCAGACAGAGAGTTTGGGGTGTGGCTACTGTAGCAGACAGAGAGTGTGGGGAGTGGCTACTGTAGCAGACTGAGTGTGGGGAGTGGCTACTGTAGCAGACAGAGTTTGGGGAGTGGCTACTGTAGCAGACTGAGAGTGTGGGGAGTGGCTACTGTAGCAGACAGAGTGTGGGGAGTGGCTACTGTAGCAGACTGAGAGTTTGGGGAGTGGCTACTGTAGCAGACAGAGTGTGGGGAGTGGCTACTGTAGCAGACTGAGAGTTTGGGGCGTGGCTACTGTAGCAGACAGAGAGTGTGGGGAGTGGCTACTGTAGCAGACTGAGAGTTTGGGGAGTGGCTACTGTAGCAGACAGAGAGTGTGGGGAGTGGCCACTGTAGCAGACTGAGAGTTTGGGGAGTGGCTACTGTAGCAGACAGAGAGTGTGGGGAGTGGCTACTGTAGCAGACTGAGAGTTTGGGGAGTGGCTACTGCAGCAGACTGAGAGTGTGGGGAGTGGCTACTGTAGCAGACAGAGTGTGGGGAGTGGCTACTGTAGCAGACTGAGAATTTGGGGAGTGGCTACTGTAGCAGACAGAGAGTGTGGGGAGTGGCTACTGTAGCAGACAGAGTTTGGGGAGTGGCTACTGTAGCAGACTGAGAGTTTGGGGAGTGGCTACTGTAGCAGACAGAGTGTTGGGAGTGGCTACTGTAGCAGACAGAGAGTGTGGGGAGTGGCTACTGTAGCAGACTGAGAGTGTGGGGAGTGGCTACTGTAGCAGACAGAGTGTTGGGAGTGGCTACTGTAGCAGACAGAGAGTGTGGGGAGTGGCTACTGTAGCAGACTGAGAGTGTGGGGAGTGGCTACTGTAGCAGACTGAGAGTTTGGGGAGTGGCTACTGTAGCAGACAGAGAGTTTGGGGAGTGGCTACTGTAGCAGACAGAGAGTGTGGGGAGTGGCTACTGTAGCAGACAGAGAGTGTGGGGAGTGGCTACTGTAGCAGACTGAGAGTTTGGGGAGTGGCTACTGTAGCAGACAGAGAGTTTGGGGAGTGGCTACTGTAGCAGACAGAGAGTGTGGGGAGTGGCTACTGTAGCAGACAGAGAGTGTGGGGAGTGGCTACTGTAGCAGACTGAGAGTGTGGGGAGTGGCTACTGTAGCAAACAGAGAGTGTGGGGAGTGGCTACTGTAGCAGACTGAGAGTTTGGGGAGTGGCTACTGTAGCAGACAGAGAGTGTGGGGAGTGGCTACTGTAGCAGACTGAGAGTTTGGGGAGTGGCTACTGCAGCAGACTGAGAGTGTGGGGAGTGGCTACTGTAGCAGACTGAGAGTGTGGGGAGTGGCTACTGTAGCAGACAGAGAGTTTGGGGAGTGGCTACTGTAGCAGACAGAGAGTGTGGGGAGTGGCTACTGTAGCAGACTGAGAGTTTGGGGAGTGGCTACTGTAGCAGACAGAGAGTGTGGGGAGTGGCTACTGTAGCAGACTGAGAGTTTGGGGAGTGGCTACTGCAGCAGACTGAGAGTGTGGGGAGTGGCTACTGTAGCAGACTGAGAGTGTGGGGAGTGGCTACTGTAGCAGACAGAGTTTGGGGAGTGGCTACTGTAGCAGACAGAGAGTGTGGGGAGTGGCTACTGTAGCAGACTGAGAGTTTGGGGAGTGGCTACTGTAGCAGAGAGAGAGTGTGGGGAGTGGCTACTGTAGCAGACTGAGAGTTTGGGGAGTGGCTACTGCAGCAGACTGAGAGTGTGGGGAGTGGCTACTGTAGCAGACTGAGAGTTTGGGGAGTGGCTACTGCAGCAGACTGAGAGTGTGGGGAGTGGCTACTGTAGCAGACTGAGAGTGTGGGGAGTGGCTACTGTAGCAGACAGAGAGTTTGGGGAGTGGCTACTGTAGCAGACAGAGAGTGTGGGGAGTGGCTACTGTAGCAGACAGAGTTTGAGGAGTGGCTACTGTAGCAGACAGAGAGTGTGGGGAGTGGCTACTGTAGCAGACAGAGAGTGTGGGGAGTGGCTACTGTAGCAGACAGAGAGTTTGGGGAGTGGCTACTGTAGCAGACAGTGAGTGTGGGGAGTGGCTACTGTAGCAGACAGAGAGTTTGGGGAGTGGCTACTGTAGCAGACAGAGAGTTTGGGGAGTGGCTACTGTAGCAGACAGAGAGTTTGGGGAGTGGCTACTGTAGCAGGCTGAGAGTTTGGGGTGTGGCTACTGTAGCAGACAGAGTGTTTGGGGAGTGGCTACTGTAGCAGACAGAGTGTGGGGAGTGGCTACTGTAGCAGACAGAGTTTGGGAAGTGGCTACTGTAGCAGACAGAGTGTGGGGAGTGGCTACTGTAGCAGACAGAGAGTTTGGGGAGTGGCTACTGTAGCAGACAGAGAGTGTGGGGAGTGGCTACTGTAGCAGACAGAGTGTTTGGGGAGTGGCTACTGTAGCAGACAGAGAGTGTGGGGAGTGGCTACTGTAGCAGACTGAGAGTGTGGGGAGTGGCTACTGTAGCCGACTGAGAGTGTGGGGAGTGGCTACTGTAGCAGACTGAGAGTTTGGGGAGTGGCTACTGCAGCAGACTGAGAGTGTGGGGAGTGGCTACTGTAGCAGACAGAGTGTGGGGAGTGGCTACTGTAGCAGACTGAGAATTTGGGGAGTGGCTACTGTAGCAGACAGAGAGTGTGGGGAGTGGCTACTGTAGCAGACAGAGTTTGGGGAGTGGCTACTGTAGCAGACTGAGAGTTTGGGGAGTGGCTACTGTAGCAGACAGAGTGTTGGGAGTGGCTACTGTAGCAGACAGAGAGTGTGGGGAGTGGCTACTGTAGCAGACTGAGAGTGTGGGGAGTGGCTACTGTAGCAGACAGAGAGTGTGGGGAGTGGCTACTGTAGCAGACTGAGAGTTTGGGGAGTGGCTACTGCAGCAGACTGAGAGTGTGGGGAGTGGCTACTGTAGCAGACTGAGAGTGTGGGGAGTGGCTACTGTAGCAGACAGAGAGTTTGGGGAGTGGCTACTGTAGCAGACAGAGAGTGTGGGGAGTGGCTACTGTAGCAGACAGAGTTTGAGGAGTGGCTACTGTAGCAGACAGAGAGTGTGGGGAGTGGCTACTGTAGCAGACAGAGAGTGTGGGGAGTGGCTACTGTAGCAGACAGAGAGTTTGGGGAGTGGCTACTGTAGCAGACAGTGAGTGTGGGGAGTGGCTACTGTAGCAGACAGAGAGTTTGGGGAGTGGCTACTGTAGCAGACAGAGAGTTTGGGGAGTGGCTACTGTAGCAGACAGAGAGTTTGGGGAGTGGCTACTGTAGCAGGCTGAGAGTTTGGGGTGTGGCTACTGTAGCAGACAGAGTGTTTGGGGAGTGGCTACTGTAGCAGACAGAGTGTGGGGAGTGGCTACTGTAGCAGACAGAGTTTGGGAAGTGGCTACTGTAGCAGACAGAGTGTGGGGAGTGGCTACTGTAGCAGACAGAGAGTTTGGGGAGTGGCTACTGTAGCAGACAGAGAGTGTGGGGAGTGGCTACTGTAGCAGACAGAGTGTTTGGGGAGTGGCTACTGTAGCAGACAGAGTGTTTGGGGAGTGGCTACTGTAGCAGACAGAGAGTGTGGGGAGTGGCTACTGTAGCAGACTGAGAGTGTGGGGAGTGGCTACTGTAGCCGACTGAGAGTGTGGGGAGTGGCTACTGTAGCAGACTGAGAGTTTGGGGAGTGGCTACTGTAGCAGACTGAGAGTGTGGGGAGTGGCTACTGTAGCAGACTGAGAGTGTGGGGAGTGGCTACTGTAGCAGACAGTGTGTGGGGAGTGGCTACTGTAGCAGACAGAGAGTGTGGGGAGTGGCTACTGTAGCAGACTGAGAGTTTGGGGAGTGGCTACTGTAGCAGACTGAGAGTGTGTTGAGTGGCTACTGTAGCAGACTGAGAGTTTGGGGCGTGGCTACTGTAGCAGACTGAGAGTGTGGGGAGTGGCTACTGTAGTAGACTGAGTTTGGGGTGTGGCTACTGTAGCAGACAGAGAGTGTGGGGAGTGGCTATTGTAGCAGACAGAGAGTTTGGGGAGTGGCTACTGTAGCAGACAGAGTGTGGGGAGTGGCTACTGTAGCAGACTGAGAGTTTGGGGAGTGGCTACTGTAGCAGACAGAGAGTGTGGGGAGTGGCTACTGTAGCAGACAGAGTGTTTGGGGAGTGGCTACTGTAGCAGACAGAGAGTGTGGGGAGTGGCTACTTTAGCAGACAGAGTGTTTGGGGAGTGGCTACTGTAGCAGACAGAGTGTGGGGAGTGGCTACTGTAGCAGACAGAGAGTGTGGGGAGTGGCTACTGTAGCAGAGAGAGTGTGGGGAGTGGCTACTGTAGCAGACAGAGTATTTGGGGAGTGGCTACTGTAGCAGACAGAGAGTGTGGGGAGTGGCTACTGTAGTAGACTGAGAGTGTGGGGAGTGGCTACTGTAGCAGACTGAGAGTGTGGGGAGTGGCTACTGTAGCAGACTGAGAGTTTGGGGAGTGGCTACTGTAGCAGACAGAGAGTGTGGGGAGTGGCTACTGTAGCAGACAGAGTTTGGGGCGTGGCTACTGTAGCAGACAGAGAGTGTGGGGAGTGGCTACTGTAGCAGACTGAGAGTTTGGGGAGTGGCTACTGTAGCAGACAGAGTGTGGGGAGTGGCTACTGTAGCAGACTGAGAGTGTGGGGAGTGGCTACTGTAGCAGACTGAGAGTGTGAGGAGTGGCTACTGTAGCAGACAGAGAGTGTGGGGAGTGGCTACTGTAGCAGACAGAGTGTAGGGAGTGGCTACTGTAGCAGACTGAGAGTTTGGGGAGTGGCTACTGTAGCAGACTGAGAGTGTGGGGAGTGGCTACTGTAGCAGACAGAGAGTGTGGGGAGTGGCTACTGTAGCAGACAGAGAGTTTGGGGTGTGGCTACTGTAGCAGACTGAGAGTTTGGGGAGTGTATACTGTAGCAGACAGAGAGTGTGGGGAGTGGCTACTGTAGCAGACTGAGAGTTTGGGGAGTGGCTACTGTAGCAGACTGAGAGTGTGGGGAGTGGCTACTGTAGCAGACTGAGAGTTTGGGGCGTGGCTACTGTAGCAGACTGAGAGTGTGGGGAGTGGCTACTGTAGCAGACTGAGAGTGTGGGGAGTGGCTACTGTAGCAGATAGAGAGTGTGGGGAGTGGCTACTGTAGCAGACAGAGAGTGTGGGGAGTGGCTACTGTAGCAGACAGAGAGTGTGGGGAGTGGCTACTGTAGCAGACTGAGTTTGGGGTGTGGCTACTGTAGCAGACAGAGAGTGTGGGGAGTGGCTACTGTAGCAGACAGAGAGTTTGGGGAGTGGCTACTGTAGCAGACAGAGAGTGTGGGGAGTGGCTACTGTAGCAGACAGAGTTTGGGGAGTGGCTACTGTAGCAGACAGAGAGTGTGGGGAGTGGCTACTGTAGCAGACTGAGAGTTTGGGGAGTGGCTACTGTAGCAGACAGAGAGTGTGGGGAGTGGCTACTGTAGCAGACAGAGAGTGTGGGGAGTGGCTACTGTAGCAGACTGAGAGTGTGGGGAGTGGCTACTGTAGCAGACAGAGAGTTTGGGGAGTGGCTACTGTAGGAGGCTGAGAGTTTGGGGAGTGGCTACTGTAGGAGGCTGAGAGTTTGGGGTGTGGCTACTGTAGCAGACTGAGAGTTTGGGGTGTGGCTACTGTAGCAGACTGAGAGTTTGGGGAGTGGCTACTGTAGCAGACTGAGAGTTTGGGGAGTGGCTACTGTAGCAGACTGAGAGTGTGGGGAGTGGCTACTGTAGCAGACTGAGAGTGTGGGGAGTGGCTACTGTAGCAGACTGAGAGTGTGGGGAGTGGCTACTGTAGCAGACTAAGAGTGTGGGGAGTGGCTACTGTAGCAGACAGAGAGTTTGGGGAGTGGCTACTGTAGGAGGCTGAGAGTTTGGGGTGTGGCTACTGTAGCAGACTGAGAGTTTGTGGTGTGGCTACTGTAGCAGACTGAGAGTTTGGGGAGCGGCTACTGTAGCAGACAGAGTGTTGGGAGTGGCTACTGTAGCAAACTGAGAGTTTGGGGAGTGGCTACTGTAGCAGACAGATAGTGTGGGGAGTGGCTACTGTAGCAGACAGAGAGTGTGGGGAGTGGCTACTGTAGCAGACAGAGTTTGGGGTAGCAAGCTGTGGCTTTATCTGTGCGTTTGAGCGCTGATTAGGCTACGTATTATATTGGCTATTAGGCTCATTATTATTTTTGGCTTATTAAAAGAAACGCGTGATTAGTTGACTAATCGCTTAAAATGAACGACTACTAGTTGACTAGAAAAATCTTTAGTCAAGAGAAGCCCTACATACAGCGCAAATTAAAAATGTAGTGAAAGCTGAGTGAGTGTGTGTGTGAGAGAGTGTGTGTGTGAGAGAGTGTGTGTGTGTGTTAGGTCAGAGTGAGGTAAAACACTCACCAGAGCGGGGTATGATGGGTATCCTCTGCACTTGGCCCACACCAGATCGAGAGCATCCAGAGAGCTGTAGTCATCTGAGCTCAACCAGCATCCCGAGCGGCCCCTGCTGCGAACTACTGAAACACATGTCAAGTCTTATTTATACAGCACAAGTTTAACACAACCATAGGTGATCCAAAGTTCTTTACAATACAATAAAATAAATCAATAAAGAGAAAAGGAGTAGAAAAAAAACATCTCAGTGACCTAGAGGCACTAAACACACACACACACACACACACACACACACACACACACACACACACACACGTCTGATGCGTGTGTGTGCTACACTCACAGTGAGACACTCCTCGGGATCCTCCCATGGAGTAGGAGTCGTTCTCTGTGCCGGACGTCTCCTCGCTGCTGTCGTCTGGGAACGTTGAGCGCGAGAACGAGGCCTTCCCTCGACCCTGTTTAGATGGAGTGGTGCTGCCGGGAGAAACACACACACAGTTTCAAATTATTCAATAATACAATTTGAAGCAAAAAAATTAAAACCTAGAGTAAATTGTAATTGTGGCACTAAAGTAAGCTTCAAATGTTGGACTCTTTTTAACAGATAAGCAGGTTTGTTAATTACAGGACTGTAAACTTTGCTCAGGATTTTGTCAGGAAGTAAAGCAGTTCACGTTTTATATATATATACATATATATATATATATATATATATATATATATATATATATATATATATATATATATATTCCTAAGGATTTTGCTGCAGATTTAAAGTGGAACAACAGTAAACAACTAGAATGTACATTTCCTTAAGAAAATGTGAGTGGGTGCTTGTAGTGGCAAAACTCGCCACTAAATTGCTAGGTTGTTGTACATGATTGCATACGAGCCAACAAACATGTCTGTACAATGCTGTGGAGCTGAAATATGGCTTCTATATGTTGCAATATGGTTGCTAGGTAGCTCTAAACGGTTGCCAGGGAGTGCTTACACAGTTAACATGGTGATATTTACAGACTGTTTCCCAACCGAAACAAACGAGCCAACCCCCATCTCTATATAGCCCCTTTCACACAGAGATTCCGGAAAATACACGGATAAAGTGACCCCGGGATTTGACCCGGGTTCGTTTGATTTTGGTTCAATCACACTTCCAGTGATTTTCCGGAATCAGAGAGTGCGTTCACACACAACCCGTAAAAATCCCGTAAAGACACGTGACATCGATGTGACATGTAATGTCTCAGCAGTGTCTATAGTTTGCTTATGAGCTGCGATTTCTCTCTGGAGAAACCACGCTTGTGCATTTTTTTCTCTGATTCGATCATAAACTAGCGCATTACGTACCGTTTCACAAGCCTGCTTTCACTTCACTTCAGCGTCATCATTACGACACGGCATTGATTATGGCTTTTGTTCACACAGCGCGCGTTCCGGGACTGATCCCGGCAATGTTACTAGGTCCACAATCCGGCATCGATCCCGGAATCAATCCCGGGTCGTGTTTGCGTTCACACAGAAGGTGCTCTGGCAATTTCCCGGGATCAATGCGCTGTGTGAAAGGGGCTTATGATGTTCTGATGCAGAGATATAGGTCTTGCAAAATGGTTGCCATGTAACTCTGTTTTATTTGCTAGAGAGTGGCTTGGCAGCTGCCAATCATGAAACTCCAAAGGCTGCTTGTCAGTATGAATGATATAAAACAACCCCCATCTCTATACGATGTTCTCATGCAGAGATATAGGTCTTGCAATATGGTTGCTAGGGAGTGGCTTGGCAGCTGCCAATCATGAAACTCCAAAGGCTGCTTGTCAGTATGAATGATATATACCAACCCCCATGCCTCTGTGACATTCAGAATGGAAGATATCCTTCTATGGATTTTGGTTGCTAAGGTGCCCGACAATGGTTGCTAGGGAGGGACTAGGAAGTGTTGAGGTGATTCATTATTGGCTGTTTGCTGCCCCGAGTCAAACGAGACCACCCTTGTGTTTCTATGACAGTCCGGAGATATCCCTTTGATCTGTTTCAATGGAAGTCTATGGAACTTGTTGCTAAGGTGCTCTAAATGGTTGCTAGGGCGTGGCTTGATAGCTTCACAATGATCCTGAGAGACTGATTGGTGAATGAGTGAGAATGAGTCATTGACTGAATGAGCCCGCCCCCTTGTCTCTATGACACTGTGATCCAGAGCTATGCTCAATACAAAATCCCTATGAAATTTACCATAGTAGGAAAAGCATGTGTGTTTCACGGGACGTTCCTTCCCCATAGTAAGTCAATGGGGAAATTTTGGGCAGCTCCTGCCCCCCAGGGGTGCAACTTTTACCCAATTGTGAGGTATGTTCTTACAGAGCCTGTCAGCCTTTTCAAATGTGGCAAATCCCACGTTTCTGCGAAATCTTCGCTCGGAGCTATGACTCATCAAAATTTGTCGCAATGTTAAGTCTATGGGATTT
>JAPDVR010000015.1:2642634-2655134 GCA_026230005.1 Gila orcuttii | reverse complement strand
AGTGAAATTGTGCAGTTTCTAGGGCTGCATTTACATTACATTGATCAAGTGACCCAATTCAGATTTTTTCCTCATGCTAGTAGGAAAAAAGCACTAATATTCTCAGATCGGTTTCAGGGCTCATTCATATGTGGAAATAAATCTAATATGAATCATGTGTGGATTGTGTGGAAAGCAAAAGCTTTTGTTATCTTTTCGTTTTCATCCATTGCAAATCAGCTGTTTTCCTTTTCAGTCTCAAGTTTTTCAGGGTCAGTGCGTCTACCTTGGGTTGTTTTGCCAAGTGTAAATGCATTGGTGGCACAAACAGCTGCGGGTCCAATAGGCTGCTGTCACTTTAAGACGAATGCACAGACCGAATATAAATGATAGCATCCATTTTCCTTCTCGGTTTACAACACACAACCGGCTGTGTTTGAGGAAACTCGCCAAGACGGGCATTTTGACTTCATTTTGCGTGCAAGTGTCCATTTAAGCTCAGAAGAAAGAGAACTGAATATCAATATGCGTGTTCACGTGTTCACGTCTGCACGGCTCTGTGTTTGTGTGTGTGTGTGTGTGTGTGTGTGCACAAAAAAAAGAGCGCGCGAGTCCTCTTGCGCTTGATGCCTGACTCGAGTTAAAAACGTTGGGTTACTAGTTACTGACGTAACCCCGGTTCTCTGATAACAGGAAGTGAGGTATCTCACCTATGGGAACTATACTGGGGGCTCTATATTCACATTATTGTAACATAACACAATAGCCTCCACCAACCAATGGGAAAGGCCTTGACGGGAGATAGGTTTTCCCTTGTAAGAGTCAGCCCACGAAACAAATAGCTAGTTGCTCTTAAGTAGTGTACGTGTTCTCTGTACATATACTGTATATACAAAGTATGAACCGGACATAAACTGTGTAACCTCTCCTCCTTTGGTGATGGAAAGGGTGGTGTGTGAAACACAAGCAGATCCACAAATTTTACTGCACCCGCGTGATCACACACTTTAGGCACAAACGCCGGGTTAGTTCTGAAAGTCACTTTCTGACCAGCCAGAGCGAACATCATACATGACGGGGAACTGATAAAGCATGTGGTTCACTCACCCTTTTTGCTGAAGTGAGGGCAAGTAACAAAGTCGTCTTGCAAGCAGCTTCAAAACAATGTTATCAATTTGCTCGAAGGGGCTTTAGAAAGCACGTTCAGAACCACGGACCAGTCCAGGGGGGCACCAGCGGCTTCGGCACTGGGCGGAGCCTACATGCTCCTCTCATAAATCGTGTTGGCCAATAGTACCCGAGTCAAGACCAATACAACATGCCGAGATAGTGGACAGGTAAACCTTATCCGCAGAAAAGGCTCTGCCCTGATCTAGAAGGTCCTGTAGGAAGCACAGCACGTCCGAGATTGAACACGAGAAAGGAACGATGCTCCTGCGCACCATCCCTCAAACACCGTGCGTTTACCATTACATAAAGAACGTGTTGAGGCAGCCCTCGCTTTCTGAATTGTGTCAAACACTTTCGAAGGCAACCCGACTGCATTCAGATTCAGCCTCTCGCGGGCCGGGCCCAGAGAGATATCTTCTGAGGCGAGGGGTGGACAGTGTCCCCCGTGCTTGTGACCCTGCACCCTCTTCGTATGGTAAGATTACCACAACGTGAAAACTAGAAAACTCGCCTTGATGCGTTAGTTATCTCACTCTAATTGACAAAGTCACTCAACAACTTAAGGCGAGACACTACAGGTGAATAGGGTAAAATTTTAACTTACAGATATCACCATGAAACTTTACCAGAAAAAAATGTATTGCAAGTTTTCTGTAATTTTATGTTTAAATATGCTAATCAGGCTATATCTAAATAAATGTGCTAATTTGCATATATTTTGAAGTGACGTTTTTTGAAAATGAAAAAAACAATGTTCAAAATTATTTTTGCATTTTGTTGATATATTCAATGAAAAGACATTACCAAAAGGGATTATGAATATCTCCTTTTGTTATCCTGTAAATCAGAAAATACTTCCAATAGCCTTAAAAAATTGATTTCCGCCCTATTTTTAGGCATAAAATGTCATATAAATAAGGCCAAGAATGATATATCAACAAATCCCTCTGGACAAACCTTCACAATATAGTTAGGAATAGGACTGTAAAGTTTGGTGTATGTAGGAGCTACAGAAGTGGAAAATCGTCACTAGGACGATATATATACAGGTCCTTCTCAAAAAATTAGCATATTGTGATAAAGTTCATTATTTTCCATAATGTAATGATAAAAATTAAACTTTCATATATTTTAGATTCATTGCACACCAACTGAAATATTTCAGGTCTTTTATTGTTTTAATACTGATGATTTTGGCATACAGCTCATGAAAACCCAAAATTACTATCTAAAAAAATTAGCATATTTCATCCGACCAATAAAATAAGTGTTTTTAATACAAAAAAAGTCTACCTTCAAATAATTATGTTCAGTTATGCACTCAATACTTGGTCGGGAATCCTTTTGCAGAAATGACTGCTTCAACGCGGCGTGGCATGGAGTCAATCAGCCTGTGGCACTGCTGAGGTGTTATGGAGGCCCAGGATGCTTTGATAGCAGCCTTAAGCTCATCCAGAGTGTTGGGTCTTCCGTCTCTCAACTTTCTCTTCACAATATCCCACAGATTCTCTATGGGGTTCAGGTCAGTAGAGTTGTCAGGCCAATTGAGCACAGTAATACCATGGTCAGTAAACCATTTACCAGTGGTTTTGGCACTGTGAGCAGGTGCCAGGTCGTGCTGAAAAATGAAATCTTCATCTCCATAAAGCTTTTCAGCAGATGGAAGCATGAAGTGCTCCAAAATCTCCTGATAGCTAGCTGCATTGACCCTGCCCTTGATAAAACACAGTGGACCAACACCAGCAGCTGACATGGCACCCCAGACCATCACTGACTGTGGGTACTTGACACTGAACTTCAGGCATTTTGGCATTTCCTTCTCCCCAGTCTTCCTCCAGACTCTGGCACCTTGATTTCCGAATGACATGCAAAACTGAGCAACAGTCCAGTGCTGCTTCTCTGTAGCCCAGGTCAGGCGCTTCTGCCGCTGTTTCTGGTTCAAAAGTGGCTTGACCTGGGGAATGCGGCACCTGTAGTCCATTTCCTGCACACGCCTGTGCACGGTGGCTCTGGATGTTTCTACTCCAGACTCAGTCCACTGCTTCCGCAGGTCCCCAAGGTCTGGAATCGGTCCTTCTCCACAATCTTCCTCAGGGTCCGGTCACCTCTTCTCGTTGTGCAGCGTTTTTTGCCACACTTTTTCCTTCCCACAGACTTCCCACTGAGGTGCCTTGATACAGCACTCTGGGAACAGCCTATTTGTTCAGAAATGTCTTTCTGTGTCTTACCCTCTTGCTTGAGGGTGTCAATGATGGCCTTCTGGACAGCAGTCAGGTCGGCAGTCTTACCCATGATTGCGGTTTTGAGTAATGAAACAGGCTGGGAGTTTTTAAAAGCCTCAGGAATCTTTTGCAGGTGTTTAGAGTTAATTAGTTGATTCAGATGATTAGGTTAATAGCTCGTTTAGAGAACCTTTTTATAATATGCTAATTTTTTGAGACAGGAATTTGGGGTTTTCATGAGCTGTATGCCAAAATCATCAGTATTAAAACAATAAAAGACCTGAAATATTTCAGTTGGTGTGCAATGAATCTAAAATATATGAAAGTTTAATTTTTATCATTACATTATGGAAAATAATGAACTATCACAATATGCTAATTTTTTGAGAAGGACCTATATATATATATATATATATATATATATATATATATATATATATATATATATATATATTAGTGCTGGGCAACGATTAAAATTTTTAATCGTGATTAATCGCATGGTTTTCTTGCGATTAATCGCATTGTTATGCGCAAAATTGAATAATGACTTCAAAAGTAGTGTATTGCGCACTTTTGATTTAAATGTACTGCTATATACACAAAAGTGCAATAACTTTAATGTTTAAGTTGAGATTTGAGATTACTGTGTAAAGGGAATACTGCTGGTATAAAAGCACCTTATTTGTTTAATGTAATCAAATCAAATATTTAAGCTATGCTATTTGCCACTGCATTACCTTTTATCTAGTTTGTTAAAATGAGTCCAGTTTTCTTGTTTTTTTTCTGAACAGGTATCAACAGGAATCTTTTATCAGGGAGAAGCAGAAACAGTCTATGTAGTAGTCAGAGGTCATGATCACTACAGATATAAGTCGACCAACGTTACTTATAGTAGCTTAGGTTTGGTCATGCCATGGTTTCCCACGTAAGATTACATTAAACAGAGTAAAAAAAACAATTTATACTTTATACTCACGCTGTTGCTGTGTAGCGCGCGTACACTTCGGCGTACCCTGACGTGCACCTCTCCAAAAATGTAACGTCAATTCTACGCGTACCGCAAGCGCTGTGATTGCTACAACCGCTCCCCGGGTTTCACATGCTCCCTCTGCATGTGTAATTGCGCGTCAACGCGGACAACGACGCAGCGATATAAATGAAAACCAACGCGTAGTCTATAGCGTATAGTCTTCGGCGTAAGTCCGACGCAGAAGTATAAATCAGCCAAGAGTGAGGTGAAGTGGTCGAGCACAAGGTGCAGCGACAAGCGGGTGCGTTCCTGTGAAACTGTTGCGGTCATGCTCGCCTCACGCACGCGCCCGCGCCCGCTCGTTGCCGAAGTTGAATTGTCTATAACTTTTTATAAAGGACGCGCAGCACAAATCATTAGAAGAGAGACTGATCCTCGGCTTGCTGTTAGTGAGTTTCCAGAATCTAAATAGTTATTATCCATAGGTTTTATAGGTACTATCCATAGAGCGCCTGTCATTCACTCGCGGAGCGCAACCCTTTAACTGTTCACCAGAGAGAACCTGCCTCTCTCCACTGCTTGTTTGGGTGGGTTATTTGCTGGCTGACCAACATCCCACCCCTCCTGTGATCATGGTTTGACTGTAGGCCTATGTGTATTCAGAGCCAGTGAGCAACGGACTTTCAAAATAATAATAATAAAAAAACCTGCGTTAACGTGCGATAAGAAAATTGTCGGCATTAATTAATAAATGCGTTAACGCGATAATAACGCGTTAACTTGCCCAGCCCTAATATATATATATATATATATATATATATATATATTCTTTTTAACTACAATTGTTCGGATTGAGCTGATCTGCAAAGCGCCGGGAACTACGTCATCACGTTGAAAGGTCACGCTCGATGTCGCAGGCGCCAGCGGAAGTTTTCATTTTGAGGTGAACTAATCCTTTAAGGCACTATTGCGCTAGGGACGTTACCGTGCGGCTCTGTCAGGAAACTGTTAAGCAAATAATTCCCAAAATATGCCGAGGACAGCTTCCGAAAATCTTCCATGGGGAAGAGAGCGAGAGGTGGCAGCGGTTTATGTTCAGGGAGGCGGGACCATGCCGAACATGGTCCCGCCTCCCTGAACATAAACCGCAGCCACCTCTCGCTCTCTTGTTAGAAAGAGAACAAATACTAATGATAAACTTTCACTCTATGATGGTTAAACTTTGCAAATAATCCATGAATCACATGACTGGCCCGTATGGATCACGGATCAACTACGATCCCTATACTTGACATCACACATCCTGCGATGCAACTATCGCAGATATGTACATCGCAATATTGACGCTAAAACAAAATATCGTGCTGCCCTACAACCAATCGGAATTGTGCATAAAGACTAGGGGCTGGCTTCACAATGCTATTTTAAACCGGTCTATAGTGTTAAAATTTGCTCATAGACTAGTCTAATGCAAGTTAGACTGTTTCACAAAAATAAAGACTGACTTAATTTATACCAAAGAAATTTGACACCTTTCCCCCAGGCTAACCCAGGTCTAAGTTTTTAGCCACCAGTGTCCACCGTGTGTCCACCAGTTTTTAGTCAGCTGAAAACGCTAGACGCTCTGCTGAAAACGCCTCGCTGTGGGCGCTTGAGAGCGTTTTGGCAGCGCTTTTTCAGTTGAGACGATTCGTTGCTATGATACAGTTTACTTGTAACTGATTTCACAGATAATTTGTTTCATACTAAAACTTTGTTTTTCATCCATTTGTTCGGTTAGCTCTGCTGATTGACGTCGTTGTACAAAAAGAATGTTGTGACAGTTGGTCGGTGTGTATTAGTCCCGCCCCTCTTCCACTGTGATTGGACGGCTGTGTAAAAAGTGACAGTGATGAGCGCTGCGTTTTACACAAAGTTGAACATTCTTCAACTCTCGGCGACCAGTAAAAAACGCAGAACGCTCAGCGCTTGAGCGTTAAATACACGCTCAGCGCCTCGTTACACTCATGGCGTTTAAAAAACGCGGCGCACCCATTGAAAACAATTGGAATTATACGCCAGCTGCGTGAAAAAACGCTTTGGTGGACACACGGCCTCAAACTCTGTTACCTTGGCAACCAGCAGTAACAATCAGTTACATTACAAACAGCCAAATGAAAAGGGAAAATGGCTCATAATTTGTGGTTTGCTGACGACGTTATGGAGAGAGCTATGAGAAGGGAAAGGGTTTTTAGGAACCGCAGTAATACTGGAAATATATAATAATGAGGACTTTTCTTTTCTGTACGTCTTTAACGCTCCGCTCAACGGTCGGATTAAAAGGGGGTCGGACGAGAAGCGCAGCGCCGCGCCGCGCCGTGTCGCGTCTAGGACAACTCGAGGTATCGCACACTGGACGCGCACTTTCTCAGTTTATGGCCAGCAATACTGTTATGTTTAAGGACATTATGGAAGTAAGATAATGTCTGTACTATGTAATGATTGTACTGTACAATTAAATACAATCGTTGCTAAGTCTGCAGTCTGAACGCACTTTACCTCAGAGCGTCCGTTAACTGAATGAATTGAGAATATCACCTGAAAATCCGATAACATCAGCAATTTTCATTCAAGTAGCTGATTTCTGTAAATGAATGTAAAACTAAATGTATATTGCAGCTCAGGGTGAAGTCAGTATATACATTAACGACGATTTGAGACAAATACATTTAAATTTAATAGAAAACAAATGGCGCTCTGTGGCGCGGCAGGGTTTTGAACGAGGTCCTGAGCCATTGCTGGGCGCCGCGGATAGACGCCGAATGGCGCCGCCGGTGTGTGTACACTCATAGAGAATAATGTGTTCGAATTTTAAAGACATGGCGCTGCGCGACGCGGCGCTGCACTTCTCGCCCGGTGTGCGACCCCCTTTACGCTGTTAACTGTCGTATCTTTTTCCAAATGAAACATTTCTTCTTGTTACTACATTCTCCGCTAAATTTCCCAAGTAAAATGTCCTTGTAACTGTTATACTCCTCCAGCAAACACATGTTTTCCGCTGGGTAAACTGCACTGAGCGGTTGAATGCGCTTACTCGATCCGCCATGTTTTTTGTTTTGAAAAGTGTCTTATTTTACCCGGAATGCATTGCAGTGTAGTCCTACTTAAGATAGTCAGAGTCTTGAGTGCTTTGTGCAACGGTCTGATTTAGATGTCTATCTGAAGTCTGACTATCTACTATTTCTAAGCCATAGTCAAAGTCTATCTTTCCGAAACCGGCCCCTGCAGTGTAAACGTGGCCTAATAAACCTGGTTTTGTCCGTTTTCTAAGGCAGGATTGCACGTATCCTAACAGAGAAAGCAAGCACAGAATGCACAACGACTCTAATTGAATTTGGACATTGTTATCCATTATTTGTGGTTGCGGTGTATAAAATGTTTAGTAGAGTATGGTTTGGTAAACATCCGAATCATTTGTAAGGCGACTACGCTTCAAACGTTTATGATGATCCCTGTCAGTCAGGAGCTCCTGTAGAGTGTGCATCACGTACCCAGTAATATGTGGTCGTTTTCGCTGTCGGTCTCCGAGCTGGAGCTGGACTGGGGACTGTGGGGTCTCTTGCGGGACGGGTGGAGCGAGGGAAGCTGCGGGGGGCCGATGGCACTGGAGCCCAACACCGACCCGTGTAGGAGATCGCGGTTCTTCGGGGGGCGGCCCGGGCGCTTGGGAGGCCCGGAGGCTTTAGGGTTCTTCTTGGAGAAGAGGACAGACGTGCGGCGGCCGACCTCAGGAGCCAGAGCTGAAGACGACGTGCTCAGATCTACAGAGACAAGGAGGACATCTGTCCATTTAAAAAGAACAATCACATCATTTAAAGGGAAAAATGCCCTTTTCACAAGATGTAAAATACATCTCTGATTTCCTCAGAGTGTGTATGTGAAGTTTTAGCTCAAAATACCCCACATAGGGCCCTATAAAATCAGTTTTATTTTTTCCCAAATTCCTTTTTATTTTTTCCCAAATTCTGTTTTTTCCGTTTTCATTTTTTGCAAATTCCTTTTGGGAATTCAGTTTTTTTTTTCTTTTTTTACCCTTCACTGTTATTTTAGCTGTAAAAAAGAGTGTGCTTTTAATGTTAATGATTAAAATGTACACAAATAAAATAGGAATGCCCTCACATTTATTGAGGTAACAAACATTTACTGCATGATGCAACATAAGTACTTCAAGTAACAACAAAATATTAATGGTTATGAGTTTTAAACTGTCCAGTAAAATAAATTATATTCGTTTCTATAAGTTTAAATAAAAGTGCTCCATTAGCTTTTTCTTTCAAGAAAAAAAAAATAGGACCTCTCAATTTCAGAGTTATACATAAAGTACTTGTAAGGATCATCTTTTCCATACAGTACATTAAAGTGCATCAAAAACAAGGCAAAATACAGCAAGTACTCCCTGAGTTATGAAATTAAAGTTGACTTTGTCATCATGTAACAGCCAAAAACTATCAGAGACATCACCATTGAAATACATCTTTGTGCTGAGTTATAGGGCCCTACCCACAGATATTTTTTATAGCATGTTAAAATTGTCACTTTCTGAGGGTGAGCAATTGTCCATTTAAAAAGAACAATCACAGAGTAATTTAACCTGACGATTACAAACATGAAACAATGTGACAGTAAACAGTGTTAAGGTCCTTACTCACTGAGTCCACGTGTTTTTTCGTATTCGTCATTCGGTGGCTCTGAATTGTCAAAAGGCTCGCTACAGATGCAAAAAATCGAACCCAATCCGATTTTTTATGACGGACGAAAGTTTTGGAAGCAGTGTGTAAATGTGATTGACAACATGAGGTTGTATTTATTTTTTAATGTGCAAACATTTCGGACGAGACGAGCAAGGACCTTTACCAGGGGTGTAAAGGTAACTACTTTCACTAAATAAGTATTATTTTGGGGGATTTACACTGTACTCGAGTCCAAAATAATACTTGGACTTTTAGTTACATTTCTGAAACGAAAAAAACAACAACAAAAAAACAGTACTTTACACTCCTTTCAATTCTTATGTTGAAAAGTACTCGTTACATTTTTGCTGTGGTGTTTCAAGGTTTGACTCTTTTTTTTTTTTTTTTACATCAAAATTGCGAATGACTATAAAATTAGCAAGTTCTCTTCAGCGAGAATTTATATTATTCATATGTTGATGACCACTATAATACTGCGTTATATAATACAGTATTATAATACTATAATACTGTGTTATAAACCTTGAAAACATTTAAATTAACATTATAACATTTTAATGTAAATATATATGTTCTCACCAGGGAGTGGATAAGGTATTGTAATTATATTAAAGTAAATGAATATTACATTAAATAACAATGTCAATTGACCCTTCACAAGGAGTTTGATTGACGGGCGATCTGACCAATTATAATCCGCCATTTGTCAAATCCATGATTCCTTCTTATGTTCATTCATGTTTATTTGATGCTATAATTTAAAATAATTATCAAGCTTTCCTGTAGCTCAAACAGTAGTGTGTTGGTGCTTGCAACGCCCAAGGTCATGGGTTTGATTCCCAGGGAAAGCAAGAACTGATAAGAATGTAAATGTGTACCTTGAAATGAAATGTAAGTCGCTTTGGATAAAAGTGTCTGCCAAATGCATAAATGAACTAGGAGGAAGAGATGATCGGTTCACGAGACGCTTTAACTGAGGCTCTACAGCGATCTGTCAGACACGTTAAACAGCCACAAAACTGTATTTATTGTTGAAATTTCTTTTTAAAAAAATGACCAAATGTGAAAGTTGAGACTTTGTTTCATATCAACCGTAACCCCTGTCCTCTCTGCTCCACGGTGTATTTTTCACTGCGTGAGAACTGGTGTGGCGTGAGAGAGGCGTGGCTTGTTGCCCATAGCAACAGTAACTTAAGGGGGCGGGTCTTTGTGAACGGTCAATTGATACATTTCAAATCAATCACAAATCCCAGCCAATCAGAAGAGCGTGTGGGCGGAGTCTCTCTGTGAGTATCACGCCTGTTTCACACATAACTGATCCGCAGTTATGCAAAACACAACATTTATTCACAATTTTTATTTCAAATTCAAAAGTTCCGATCCGATATTCAGTATCGGTATTAGTCCGATACTGGCCAAAATCACAGGATCGGATATTGTATGAATCGCGGGAGTATAATCTGATACGATCACGGACCTTAGTCCTAAACTGTCATACAAATGCTTAACAACACCAGAGAGACATGCGGTAAAGAGAGATGAGCGTGAAGTTGCCAGATTTTCACAACAAACCCCCCCAATTGCTTCTTAAAAAATAGCCAATCGTGTTTCGGGGTGGGAAAGGGACCGCGGACTCGGCAACACTGGCGTCTCGTGAACGTGAGTGAGGCGAGACCCGTCAGCAACTATCATGTCAGCTGTGTGGAGTTATTTTAAACTCAAGGAGGAAAAAGCCAAAGCCGAGTGCAATTTATGCAATGCAAGCGTTTCAAGAGTTGGCAGCATCAACAACACAAACTTGATTAAACACTTGCAGACGCATCATGGAAAGGAGAATGCTGAACTTATACAGGCGACGAATGCCAAGAAGAAAAGTGTGCCGCAACAACATTACACAAGTGTGAGAAACTCCCTCAGACAGCAGCAAAGCAAAGCTGATAACCATAAGAGTTTAACTTGTGAGTGCCTGTACATTTTATAATGGAGATACCATTATTTTTATGTTAGGTTATACTTATTTAAGTTATGACTACATAGAGTTTTGTGTTACATCCAGTATTTGGCACTGGAATTATAATTTGCACAGTTGCACTTTAAATTTCATTCTTTGAACGCTGAATAATAAAAAATGCTGCTACAAGTTCTGTTTAAAAGTTGTTTTAATAAAAATGAAGCAGCAGTATTGCACAACTGAGTCATGTTGTGGGCACGCATTTCTTCCTTCAGGAGAGTAGATCATATAATGCACTGTTTGAGCATGATGCTGTTAGATGGCCAGGTTAAGCTCAGCGTAACTCCTGACAAATGTGTTATTCAGCTTAATCAAGAGGGAGAAAAATATGGTATTGTATCGGCAGATCCTCAAGTTTGTGGTATCGGTATCGGACATGAAAAAGTGGTATCGAGCCACCCCTAGTGACCAACTTTTATATAAGAAAAAGTTTTGTCCGCATTGCGATTCTCATTGTATACAGTATTTATACACTCGGTTATAGATGTATTCACGTTTAAACACAATACATTTAAACAACGCATTCTATGCATTACTTCTATATAGGTTTATATATTAAGTTGCTCAAGCAATTGGCAAAACATTTAAAAATGTACTTGTGTTAAAATCGCAAACATTTAAAATCAAACCTTACAATTGAGAAAAGAAAAAAAAAACCCAGCCAACTCTCATACCTTTTCTTTTGCATTTAAATGTTTATACAAGAAATCCTGTTGATCATAAAGAGCTTGTTTTTCCACCTCCACTAAGAGACGAGCGCCCTCCATTAGCGGCCTCCTTGTTGAGGAAAGGTGCTGTTTTTAAAGTAAAAAGACGACTGTGAAAAATAGTAGTATAATTTAATTAAATGCATTTATGGTGAGATGAAGATCCAAAATGAATTTAATTCCAATATATTTGATTAATTAAACAAATGGAAGTGATTTGGCAATAAAAGTTGCGATAGAGTTTGTAATACACTTTGCCTTTTCAGGGTTGGGTGGAAGCTGGGTTGTCCTGGTTTGCACATCTGCACTGAATTTGAATGCTTTCAATTCGATCTCGCAGCGATGTTATTAATTCAAACACTCTCTCCCTGGATCTCCCAGCGCTGTCACATGATTGAGATCGGCACACGAGTAAACCTGTTCTGAGCTCAAACGAACAGCACGGTTTAGCAACTTTCGTTTGGTTTGCTGCTTGATGGTTCTCGTATCGTATGTAACAGAAGTTGCAGCTGGAGCCCTACTTGTGGAAGTGTGGCTCTTGTCTAGGGGTGTAACGATACACAAAACTGATGGTTCGGTTCTTCCCACGGTTTTGACGTCTCGGTTCGGTGGGGTTTAGAAAGCTAAAATTGCTTTTTTTGGGCTTTTTTTTTTAAACAGTGGTTTAATTAAAAAATTCAATTAATTGATTTAATTACAATTCAACTTTGC
>JAPDVR010000015.1:2630134-2632634 GCA_026230005.1 Gila orcuttii | reverse complement strand
TATGAGCCTTGCATTGTGAAGAATAAAACAATTAAATCATTAATCACAGCGTTCAGTACCAAAAACATGATCGTGACAGGCGTATTATGTTCAAAACTATGATGTATGATTTTTTATTCTTAGAGACCTCCCAAAATTGTCATGTATTTAAGGCATTTAATAAGCTAATTCAATTTTAAATGACAATCAATTAAATAAAACAATTTAAAATTAATTGCACATTTCTGTAATTAACTATGATTAATTGCACATAACATTATAATCTGTAATATATTTTTATATTATAATAATTTCACATTGAAAACCCAAACTAAATAATAATCAAAAATAATGTTTTTAATAAAAAAAAGAAATATTAAATTGGATATTTTTACTAAGCACTAGTGATACCAGTACTGATACTGATGTCTCTGATTAAAAAATATTTTGTCCTCAATTTCTAAACAATGTAACCTTATATAAATAATAAAAAATAAATAATTGTATTAACACTGATATTTTCCATTCCAGTGAAATTTAAAAAATGTTTAATGCAATTTTTACACCAATATAAAGTTCAAACATTCTTTAAGTAAACAGTCAGTAATGAGATAAGAGCAAATAAATGACAAGCACAAATACAGAACAGATGAAAATGATAGTGCTGTGAAATAATTAATCGCATCCGAAATGTTTACATAATATATGTGTGTACTGTGTATAATTATTTTGTAGATATAAATACACACACGCACGCACATGTATATATTTAAGAAAAAAAATATTTATATATAAATAAATTATATTATATAAATATAATATAATAAAATATAATAAATGATATTATATAAATATATATTAATATAAATTATATATAAATATATATATATATATATATATATATATATATATATATATATATATATATATACACACAGAATATACATGCAAATATTTCTTAAATATATATAAGCATGTGTGTATATTTATATATACAAAATGATTATACAGAGACAGTACACACACATATATTATGTAAACACAAACTTTTATTTTGGATGCGATTAATCGTTGTCCAGCCCTAAAATGAAATAAACATGGCTTTAAGTTTTTCAGGTAAAAAAATATGAAATTAATGAAATGTATAAGAGAGAAAGCCAACTCACCGTCATCAATGAGTGACACTGCTCTCTCTCTCTCTCTCTCCCTCTCCCTCTCTCGATCCCTCTCTCGCTCGTGTGGGGAGTCCGGGCTCGGTTCCCGGGGAAGATGAAGGCCCGTCTCGTAATCCAGGCCGATTCTCTCTGCATGTCTGCGGGCTTGCCGTAAGACGGAGCCGCCGGCTTCTCGCAGTCGCAGCGCTGCGCGGTAGAAAACCGTGTCTTTGGCGTTATACTTCAAACAGTTGTTGACGATCAACAGAAAGTCCGACTCGAAAGCTTCAAAGCTGAGATAGCGGTGCGACTCTACACACTTCCACATGGTCTGGAAATCCATCGGACGATCGATGTGGTCCAGGTAATCTGGGACCTGGAGAACACACACACACACACACACACACACACAAACAAGAGGTCGTGTTTAAAGCATTCAGGGAACTACATAATGGATGCTAATTCTGCTATCAGTGCAAAAACGGCTTCACATTAGGTAACGCTTGAAGGAGTCGTTCACTTTCAAATTTAAGTGTATATGACTTTCTTCTTTCAGACGAATACAATCAGAGTTATATAAAAAAAATGTCCTGGCTCTTCCAAGCTTTATAATGGCAGTGAATTGCAACCAACAGATTGAAGCTCATAAAAGTGCATCTATCCATCATAAAAGTGCATCTATCCATCATAAAAGTGCATCTGTCCATCATGAAAGTGCATCTGTCCATCATAAAAGTGCATCAGTCCATCATAAAAGTGCATCTGTCCATCATAAAAGTGCATCAGTCCATCATAAAAGTGCATCTGTCCATCATGAAAGTGCATCTGTCCATCATAAAAGTGCATCTGTCCATCATAAAAGTGCATCTGTCCATCATAAAAGTGCATCCGGCCATCATAAAAGTGCATCTATCCATCATAAAAGTGCATCTGTCCATCATGAAAGTGCATCTGTCCATCATGAAAGTGCATCTGTCCATCATGAAAGTGCATCTGTCCATCATAAAAGTGCATCTGTCCATCATAAAAGTGCATCCGGCCATCATAAAAGTGCATCTATCCATGATAAAAGTGCATCTGTCCATCATAAAAGTGCATCTATCCATCATAAAAGTGCATCTGTCCATCATGAAAGTGCATCTGTCCATCATGAAAGTGCATCTGTCCATCATAAAAGTGCATCAGTCCATCACAAAAGTGCATCTGTCCATCATAAAAGTGCATCTATCCATCATAAAAGTGCATCTATCCATCATAAAAGTGCATCTATCCATCATAAAAGTGCATCTATCCATGATAAAAGTGCATCTGTCCATCATAAAAGTGCATCTATCCATCATAAAAGTGCATCTATCCATCATAAAAGT
>JAPDVR010000015.1:2595134-2625134 GCA_026230005.1 Gila orcuttii | reverse complement strand
CCAGCCATTCAGAACGTCTACTAGCCAAAAAAGAGAGAAATGAACCAGATTACCACAGCTTATCACAGCTTATATATATATATAAAATTTGGATTTCATACATTCATTTCTTATTGAAACTAAATCCTGTCATCCAGCATCTCCTCCCTCCTCTTTCATCCTCTTCACCAAAAATGTGTTTGAGGTGGACAGATCAATACAGTACAAAGAACATAAAAAATGTAGGAGGTAACCAAATGCTTTTTAATCTTCGCCAATGCTTTAATGCAAATGAACAAGCGTTCTGTGATTTGTTGCGTAGTGATGAATGTTCAAGTAAGCCAGATAAATACTCTGTATTTAATATATCATGATGAATCACGAGTATTTGCGCTAAATCTGCACAGATTTGGTTAACACGAACTTCCCCAGAAAAGTGAACATGCCAAATTGGCTAGTGATTTGACAGCGTTTCCCGCCACAGTTGATTTTTACCTGCATGTGCCGGTTGTTGATTTTAAACCCTGGCGGTTACCCTGGTAAACCACAAAGCCGTTGTGCTTTTTAAAAGTTTGCATGTATGAAATTCAAGTTACCAGCCAGTTAAAAACAATTTTTAAAGTTATTATTTTTTTTACCTTTTTAAGTTACTTTTTTTTTTACTTTTTCAAGTTACTTATTTTTTTTATACAACTGAAGTGAGTGTCTGTCAGGCCCGGCGTGGAGGCTGCATGCACTGACCGTGGGTGTGAGCGGCTCGGCGTTGCGCTGGGACTGCAGGTGTGTCTGCAGACGCCGCAGGAGAGGAACACCGTTACGACTCTGTCTCTTCAGCGTCCAGTAGCTGTGCAGTCTCTGCATGAACTGACTCTTCCTCTGCACCGTCAGGTTACTGGTGATCTTACTCAACCTAAACCAGAACACACCACACACTCAACTCCACACCAGTGCTCTTGAATAATTTAGGTAATTGAATCGTAGGTTTAGTCAAAACAAACTAAACGAGGCGTCAGTGATGGTTTTATTTGGCCTCTAGAGGCCGCTCTCGTACTGTATAATGACAGATGCCCCTTCTTCAGACACTCCAGGTATAGATGCAACACAGAAAAACTATCGGTATGGATTTTTGACGATTAATCGGCACTGATAACCGATCGTTCAAGCAATCGGTGCTGATTAATTGCCAAAAATTTGTCGTTTTTTCGTGTTGCATCCAGATCTGGAGCGGCTGAGAATGGTCATCTGTCATTATACAGTACGAGAGCGGCCTCTAGAGGCCATATAAAACCATCACTGACGCCTCGTGGAGTTTGTTTTGACACGTGAGGCTGCATGGGAAACTTCAGATGCAGATTTAAAACAGACAATGTTTACAGTACACTACCGTACATGCTTTCATATCATTATAAAGTAATTAATTTGTTGACTAGATGCTGCATTAGTATGTTTGCCGCCGATAACCTCAAACGGTTAAAACAACGTGACAAACACACGCAAGCCCGACCTGAATGTTTAATGTCACGATTGTTACCATCTATTTGCATTAGTTTATATCCAGCTGGTCGCTTTAATGCATTCCTTATGCAGCGAAGTCGCATATTTAAAGCTAGTGACAAGATAAAGCAAACTGATATATTCATGCAGCCGAGAGAAGCATATAAACAAAACAGAAACGCATTCGATTTCAGTTCTTTTTTTTATCGTCACTATAATACATATTTTGTAATTTTGATTAGATAATCATCACGTGTTCTAAAATAGAAGCAAATAAAGTGTGAGAGTATACATACAATATACTAGTGTTAGAATGGTTCACAAAATTCACGGTTCGGATCATTTACGGTTTTTGAGCCACGGATCGGATCATTTTTCAGATCAGGAAAAAAATAAAATAATAATAATTGTATATATATATATATATATATATATATATATAATGTATATCCGGTTTCTTTCTCAACTGTTCACTTATGACAGAACCGAGAGAATATTGCTGAGATGGGCATTTAGACATCATTTTGTATATGTGTGTCTGTTTAAGGGCAAGGAAACATGAAAGAGGAATCAATTTGGTGTTTAAGCGCTTTATCTGAAACGCGCACCCCCCTCTCTCTCTCTCTCTCTCTCTCTCTGCATGTGTGTGGGGCTGTGCGCACAGATAACACTCGAGTCCCGGTTTTCGCCTTTTCTTCTGCGCTTAAAATTGTTTGCATGTGTAAATTGGCAAGACAAAACACGTCCAAATTATAAACTTTAACTCTATGATGGTTAAATTTAGTTTTTGTAATAACGTTCAGCACTATTTTATGTGTTGTGTTTGTTTTCATTCAGTATTAATTTTAAAAACTATCAGTTAATTATTCAGTTATCAGTGAGTGTGGTTATCGGTAATATCCAATATCGGTCGACCTCCACTCTCGAATAACTTTGCATTAATGCCCAATTCATTTGACCATAATATTTCCTAAAGAGCACGACACGCCGTCAAAATAAAAGTCCACTTCTGACACTTATCGGCCGAACAGAAAAACTTTACAGTGGATGCCGATGATTACACAATTCCAAATTCCGTTATATCGGTCGACAATTCACAAATTATTTATTTTTATTTATGAATAAATAAGTTGTTTAAAAAAGCATATATCCTGCGTACTTGTGTGGAGGAATACACGGCACTGACACCACCGGTGCGGCCGCTCTCCTCTCCGCCAGGATCTTTCTGGCCCTCTTCATCTTCAGTCGTGATTTAGCTTTAGCTCTCTTCGCCCGCTCCGAGCTCCATCCCTTCCCATCTTCCTCTCCGCCCGCCTCATCCTCCTCTTCCTCGGCCTCGCCCTCGCTGGGGGAGGAGCCTGCGCTGGCCCCGCCCGCACATGTGCTGGCGCCGCCCACACCCGCCAGCGGCCGGGCCGATCCTGGCGGTGTGTGAATGTCACAGTACGCCGTTTTGCGCACGCTAAAGGACGTCCCGTTGGCGCCGGTCTCGCGCACGGGCTCCATCTTCATGTAGAGGCCGGCCTGTTGAGCGCAGGTCACGTGGAAGGCGGTGTAGCAGTTCGCTTTGTGGCACTGGATGCAGGCGCCGGAGCCGCGCTGTTTGCAGATGTAGCATGTTAGCTTCCAGCGCGCGGGAGGGATGTGCTCGATGCTGTCGATGGGCTCCAGGAACACTGTATTAGCAAAACACACCTGGAAGGAAAGAGGGAAATTGTGTGAGGAAAAAAATGCCTGAATGTGTCACAATGACACAATGACACACACAAGTGCAATCACTGAAACTAGACATGTAACGATATGAATTTTTTTTTCAATACCGATAATACATTATATTTGAAAGCCAATAACCGATATATTGGCAGATAAAAACTAAATCCATATTTTTATATAATTTTTGAGAGCCTGATTACAAAACAAAAATCTCACCATTAAATCCATATCAAGCACACAATAATGATGTTCTCATTATAATTGTATGTAGCCGATATGACAGACTTGCGCTGCACATGTTGCACTGAACTGTAATTTCTTTTTTAGAAGTGATTCCAATCATATTTAAGCAATTCAAAATCATGCACAGTGTGCATCTTAAGTGTCTCTGCTGAAGAAAATAATCCATTATTTATCAGCTTTAATTTATCGGACAAAAATGTTTATCTGGCAGATAACGATCTGTACCATGGCGATATAAGCACGATAACGATCACAATAAAAATGAACGTATATAGGCCGATACCGATATTGTTGGCGATATAAGCACTGAAAGGCTCACGTCCGGGAAATAGAACGAACACACTACATGAGCCCAGCGTGCGTCGTTCGGTCTGCTTGAAGTGTGTGTGTGTGTGTGTGTGTCTCACCTCCGGGATCCAGAGCGCACACCACATGAGCCCAGCGCGCGTCGTCGGTCTGCTTGAAGTGTGTGTGTGTGTGTGTGTGTGTGTGTGTGTGTGTGTGTGTGTGTGTGTCTCACCTCCGGGATCCAGAGCGCACACACCACATGAGCCCAGCGCGCGTTGTCGGTCTGCTTGAAGTGTGTGTGTGTGTGTGTGTGTGTGTGTGTGTGTGTGTGTGTGTGTCTCACCTCCGGGATCCAGAGCGCACACACCACATGAGCCCAGCGCGCGTCGTCGGTCTGCTTGAAGGCGCCGCCCTTGTTAGGGCAGAGCGCGCAGTCGACGGCTCGCGAGGGCGACTGCAGGCAGCGCCGGCACAGCCACTGGCCCTCGGGGATGTAGGGCACGCCGTAACACTCCTGGTGTACCGCCAGGTTACACATGTCACAGAACAGGATCACGTTACTGTTCTGACACTCGCCGTCATTGCAGATGCAACACACAGCATCCTCATCGATCAGAGAGCTGGGGTCTCCCTGCAGGAGAGAGAGAGAGAGAGAGAGAGAGAGAGAGAGAGAGAGCATCAGCAATCACAATCATCTGTGTGTGTGTGTGTGTGTGTGTGTGTGTGTGTGTGTACAGGTTTATATTACATTGTGGACCAAATGTCCCCACAAGGATAGTAAAACCTGAGATCACCTACATTGAGGGAGCATCGGATCCCCACGAGGGAAATGGGTAAATAAACATACTAAATTATATATATTTTTTAAAATGTAAAAACGAAGAAAGTTGTGTGTGATGGGTAGGTTTAGGTGTCAGGTTAGTGTGTGTGTCAGGGTTTCCGTTGTCCGGTAATTACCGGACATTGGCCGGGAAAAAAATGAAATGTCCGACAAAATTAAATCTCTCCGGTCAAATTGTCCGATTAAAATTGCCTAATAGAAGGTTCCCCTTCATCTCCGTTTCAGCGTTTTTCTACGGCACTGAGGACAGCGACTCAGTAGCCTACCTGTGTAGCTCTTGTGTCGCTGTCCTCAGCTCAGTAACGTTAGCCTAACTGGAGGAAGCGCACACCGGACGAGAAGCGCAGCGCCGCGTCGCGTCTAGGACAACTCGAGGTATCGCACACCGGACGCACACTTTCTCAGTTTATGGCCAGCAATATTGTTGTTTAAGGACATTAAGGAGTTAAGATAATGTCTGAAATGTTATGATTGTACTGTACAATTAAATACAATCGTTGCTGAGCTTGCAGTCTGAACACTTTACCTAGACCGTCCGTTAACTGAATGAATTGAGAATATCAGCTGAAAAACCGATAACATCAGCACTGAGGAGCTCTTTTCCAAAACGCTATAAATCCATTTCAATTGTTTTTCAGGAAAATACATTTTTGTACTTAGACCCACACATTTTGTGAATATTCAATTTATCCTGTTAAAATGTTTTTTTTTGCTCAGTCTGAACATGTTGAAAAATTATTATTAAATCAAACAACAATATTTTTGATGATAAATTCAAAGTTAAACTTTTTTTTTTCTAAATGCTATAAATACATCAATTCTTTTCCAAAAATTTATGGTTTGTCTTTTAAAAAAACAACAGCAAGAGAACATGCAACATATAATCAGGGACTCATACTATAAATGAATATAAATTAAATAAGTGCAAATGCAAGAAATATAAAAAAGCCAAATAAAATAAATAGTAAAATAAACTAAATAGTACAAATAAAATAAATATATCCAATGTCACGTTCCAATATTGTCCACCACATAACATTTTTTTAAAGATAACAGACATACAAATACCAGTCCTTAAATACAACAATGTTAAAAATGCATTCAAATCATATATATCGCGGGGAGACATGGTCAGACATGATTTTGGCCACTTAATTAAGTTTTGTTTTGTAGAAAGCCTTTCTTTAAAGTGAATTTCGTTTTGTATAAATTGTATCTTAATTTTAATATTTTTTTCATCAACCAATTGCCTGGATTTAATAAATAAGAAGCAAATAGACAATATATATAATCATAACATGGAGGCACGGGCGCGGTCCCTTGCATTGCACGTGAACTGGAGCGCATCTAATCATAAATTAACCGAAACTCAGCGTATGCCTCACACATGAGAAATATATCTATATAGAACGCTTGAAATGTCTTTAAACGAAACAATTAAAAACGAAATGAAATAGGATAGGGCTACTCTCTGATTATGTAATCCATTACATGCATTTCTCTCTATAGGCGCGTTCACGGAGATGGTGATAGTCAATTTCATCTTTGAATGAATCGGACGTTTATGTTTTTTTCTGTCTATTTGACAGTTAGGCTAATAAACATGTTGCATTCTATACGGCCTGATTATGTCATTTTTTAAGTTACATAGCCTGCCTCCAGTTTTCCTCAACTTGACTAATTAAGAGGCGATATCTGACCGGCATATCATCAAAATGTCCGTAAACGAAACCTCTGCCGGTCACATTGACCGGCACCATTTTTTTCTAGCGGAAACTCTGGTGTGTGTGTGTGTGTGATGGGTAGGTTTAGGGGTCAGGTCAGTGTGTGTGAGTGTGTGTGTGTGTGAGATGGGTAGGTTAAGGTGTCAGGTTAGTGTGTGTTAGTGTGTGTGTGTGTGTGTGATGGGTAGGTTTAGGGGTCAGGTTAGTGAGTGAGTGTGTCTGTGTGTGTGTGTGTGTGTGTGTGTGTGTGTCTGTGTGTGTGATGGGTAAGTTTAGGGGTCGGGTTAGTGAGTGTGTGAGTGTGTGTGTGTGTGATGGGTAAGTTTAGGGGTTGGGTTAGTGAGTGTGTGAGTGTGGGTGTGTGTGTGTGTGATGGGTAGGTTTAGGGGTCAGGTTAGTGAGTGTGTGTGTGTGTGTGTGTGTGTGTGTGTCTGTGTGTGTGTCTGTGTGTGTGTGTGTGTGTCTGTGTGTCTGTGTGTGTGATGGGTAAGTTTAGGGGTCGGGTTAGTGAGTGTGTGAGTGTGTGTGTGTGTGATGGGTAAGTTTAGGGGTTGGGTTAGTGAGTGTGTGAGTGTGGGTGTGTGTGTGTGTGATGGGTAGGTTTAGGGGTCAGGTTAGTGAGTGTGTGTGTGTGTGTGTGTCTGTGTGTGTCTGTGTCTGTGTGTGTGTCTGTGTCTGTGTGTGTGTCTGTGTGTGTCTGTGTGTGTGTGTCTGTGTGTGTGTGTGTGTGTCTCTGTGTGTGTCTGTGTGTGTGTCTGTGTGTGTGTCTGTGTGTGTGTCTGTGTGTGTGTCTGTGTGTGTGTCTGTCTGTGTGTGTCTGTCTGTGTGTGTCTGTGTGTCTGTGTGTGTGTGTGTGTCTGTGTGTGTGTCTGTGTGTGATGGGTAAGTTTAGGGGTCGGGTTAGTGAGTGTGTGAGTGGGTGTGTGTGTGTGTCTGTGTGTGTGATGGGTAAGTTTAGGGGTCGGGTTAGTGAGTGTGTGTGTGTGTGTGTGTGTGTGTCTGTGTGTGTGATGGGTAAGTTTAGGGGTCGGGTTAGTGAGTGTGTGAGTGTGTGTGTGTGTGTGTGTGTGTGTGTGTGTGTGTGATGGGTAAGTTTAGGGGTTGGGTTAGTGAGTGTGTGAGTGTGGGTGTGTGTGTGTGATGGGTAGGTTTAGGGGTCAGGTTAGTGTGTGTGTGTGTGTGTCTGTGTGTGTGTGTCTGTGTGTGTGTGTGTCTGTGTGTGTGATGGGTAGGTTTAGGGGTCAGGTTAGTCTGTGTGTGTGTGTCTGTGTGTGTGTGTGTCTGTGTGTGTGATGGGTAGGTTTAGGGGTCAGGTTAGTCTGTGTGTGTGTGTGTCTGTGTGTGTGTGTCTGTGTGTGTGTGTCTGTGTGTGTCTGTGTGTGTGTGTGTCTGTGTGTGTGATGGGTAGGTTTAGGGGTAGGGTTAGTGTAAGGAGACAGAATATACAGTTTGTACAGTATAAAAACCATTACATCTATGGAGAGTCCCCACAAAGATAGCGAACCAGATGTGTGTGTGAGAGTGTGTGTGAGTGTGTGTGTGTGTGTGTGTGTGTGTGTTTTGGGCTTCAAAATATCATCTTTCATTCACTCCCATTATAAAGTTTGGAAGAGCCAGGACATTTTTTAATATAAGTCTGACTGTGTGTTTGTCTGGAAGCAGAAAGTCATATACATGGCTTGAGGGCGAGTAAATCATGGAGTTATTTTCATTTTTGGGTTAACTTTAAATTTGTTTTGCACAAATCAGTTGTTCCACCAGGTGGAACCATAGTACACAAAACTGACGGAGCAACAACACACTCCCACATTGACAAGCGCTTGAGTGAGGAGCTTATGAGACAGTCACAACTTTAGTTTTAAAGAATACAAAGACATTTTTATCAGTCATAACTTCTGGGGGTAAATAGCACAGACACTGGACACAGATGAAACTTTTTAGACCTGCACAATTTTTTTATGATCTGTCCTGACAATGATTATTTTAATACATAGAATGAGATTTATTACAAACTGTTTCTTTGCATTTATCTTGGATCTATTGTCAGCACTGGGCTTGTTCACATGGGTCGTGTTCACTGTGTTCGTCTGCCACCACCGAAAACCATTTCTGACCCAGGAAAAACCCTGACTTATGATTATGATGTATATCATTATCACAAAAAAAAATTACATGGTCATATCGCCCAAACCTAACATGATTTTTGTCAATAAGCAATTGTATTAAGAAATCATGATCTCAACATTGCCCAAAACGACGCGATTTTCGCCATAATCGAAAAGCCCTAATGTCTTCCAAATCTGCTGAATTTAGCTATTTTTTTTGTGTATGCCACAAAAAAATACTATCATTATGTTTTGATAGTAAGAAATGAACGTTTAATCTGCTCTTTTAATACACATACAACAAAGCTCTTTTACACAGCTTCCAATTCAAAAATCATTTAACAATATCCTATTCTTGTCCATTTAAACTAGGTTTTTACATTTTCTGGTGTGTGCAAAACTTGCCTTCACTATGCTAGGGTGTTATTGTTAAGATGTTGTTAAAAACACTGATCTTCTGGTCCGTTAGTGTGGCTCAAGTTCCTCTTTCAGTGTGTGTTTGTGGGTTTTTCAGCTGTTTTCTGGTCAAAATTGTTCATCTGATAACTTAGTAAAGAAGCAGCACACTCTCCTCAACACATGATGTGAGGAATCACGCTGGTGGACAACACACATGCTCAACCTTAAAGTGCCACATTATGCCATTTTAAAGCTTCCTAATTTTGTTTTTGAGCCTCTAACAATAGGTTTACATGCATCCAAGCTCAAAAAACATTTTTTTTCCTTTTCTCACAGTATCTGCTTTCCATTACAGATTTGCACAAAAATTTTGCAATATTTTTTAAATGTCGATAAAAAACTATTGCGAAATGACGGCATTTCCATTAACCGAATGTTATGCACCTAAAACATAATTTTTTCCTCTCGCGATAAGTCGTTCCAATAATAATGGCAACGGATGTTAGTAGGTTTACGTATATCGCAGCCAACGCACTAGCCATTATTATTAACTGAAGGAGACGTAAGCGTGTTTTCCAAGCATTAATGTCAAGGAAAGACTCTTATACTGTGAGCGGCACATATGAGTGTTTCTTCATCTTCTGCTTCAAGATCTTGATAAATTGTGGCATTACTTTGTTGTTTAGAATCAAGTATTCCTGTGATACTTTTGTCTTTTATGAGTTTAATAAAGAAGTCTGTCCAAACATACAAAGTCATCTTTAAATAATGTGTGACTGTAAATGCGAAAAAAAACTATTTCAGTTGCAGTTTTGCAAAATATTCCTTTTTCGAATTTCAAGTAAAACCACCGTAAAAACTTCTTTGCGAAATTGACGTGTTTCCATTGGGCGTATTTTCAATTCTCAATTTCAATTTGAAAGGTAATAGAAACACGCCTACTGTTTCAGTCTAAAGGCCATTGCACACTTAGTCCGAAATTCCCATCCGAAATTTTCGCACGTTAAAAAAAAAATTCGACCTCACGTTATGTCAATCACGCTTGCACACTGAATACGAAACTTTTGTCCGTCATAAAAAGAATCGGATCGGGTTCGATTTTATGCGTTTTTCGCATCCGTAGCAAGCAGTTTGAATGCTGATTGAATGGTGTTTTGACAATTCAGAGCCACCGAATTACGAATACGAAAAAACGCATTCGAAAATTTCGGATTCAGTGTGTAATGGCCTTAAACGTTTCGATCTAGGATTCAGTCTCTCTAAACCCCGCCTCGCTGAGAGCTGCTCTGCTGTGATTGGTCAGAAAGCAAATTCATTATCATATCTGAATCTCAGCTCTTGATCACAGTGATACGAACAGTAACGATGGCGTGGGTTTTATCATATCAATCTCAAGAGTGGATTTGCTTTGTCAGCAGAAAACAGCGTCTTCTCGACACGAACAACACGAACCAAACTCTTCCAGTCTCAGATAAACTAGTGTTTGAGGGCGGAGCTAGGAGACGCTGTTCAGCCAATCAACACCAGAGGCTGGAATTATGCAAATTAGTGACAACCTACGCAGGTTCAGCAGGAAGTGAGACTGAATTACTGACGACTCGTTTCAGTTCAGAATCGATCATTTCTTTTAGGAGACAATAACTCCATTTAGCTGTGCTTTGAGCTTTAAAACTTTGCAGAGCTTTTACATTAATAAACAGCTGGATTACACACTGCCTGAAAGGTAATATCCGAAAAAGCACAAGTTAGTTTGTTAGTGACATCACTAACCCTAAAATTTAGATAAACCCCGCCCCTGGGAACGCAATTTATAGATTATCATGACAGAATATGCTAATCAATGACTAGAAGATAGTTAACTCCACATCAGCAACATAAATTCATCAACTAACCATTCAGAAATGTCCTGTTGTCTACATGTTGTCACTTCTTCTTGAGTCTCTCCATCATTCTCCGACTCCGGTTTAAACAAAAGGCTAAAAGTTTTTGAAATTTTCACACACACACACACACACAAGCTCTTGAAGCTCCGCCCCTTAAGCTGGGAGCAGCAGCTCATTTGCATTTAAAGGGACACACACAAAAACGGCGTGTTTTTGCTCATCCTCAAAAAGTGATCATTTTAACACGCTATAATAAATATCTGTGGGGTATTTTGAGCTAAACCTTCACATACACACTCTGGGGACATCAAAGACTTATTTTACATCGTGTGAGAAGGGCATTATAGGACCCCTTTAAGACTTATTGAGTGTTTGACAGTAAAAGCTTCATTAAAGCACTGCTGTAAATCTCACCTTGTTGTGGCTCTCAAAGTAAGACTCCTTCTCCAGTCGGTCCATCAGATACTCGAACACTTCTTGAAGGATGGGCGCCACCCCATCAGTGCGACGTCTGTCGTTCATGATGTCCAGCCAGATGTAGTCTTCCTCGTCTATATCATACTCCACCTCTTCATCCAGCTCCTCGGCAGACTTATCAATGTACCTAAAGGAGGAGAAGGACGTGGCGTCAGGGTTTTACATGCAAACCCCACTGCGGTTCACAACGAACTATAAAACACTCTTTTGGAGTGAAATATGCCTTCATTTGAATGTAAATGTGTGAAACTTCCAATTCATTGGACGCTATGAATTGGAAAATATCATTGGACGCTATATATCCAGCTAAAACTAACTTTAGCTGGACAATAACTTTATTCTAGAGCTGCTGTAAAGCCTAAACAATCTCTGTTACTTTATTTTCCTATTATCACTGTAAAGCTGCTTTGAAACAATCCATATAGTTAAAAGCGTTGTATAAATGAAGGTGACTTGACTCGACTATAGGTTCAGTAAATGATAAACCTATTTACAAACAATGTGTTTATAATTATGACAATACAATGAAACAATGCATATATCAAGCAGCATAACAAAAGCTCTGACGTGATTGACAGCACTCTTTGCTCGCTTTGTTTATTACACATTCACACTTTGAATAAAAGTTACATTTCTCATGCTACTTGCCACACGCTGCAAATCTTCTGGATTGACAACCGTAATTAAATGTGGGATTGGATCGGAAAATGCGATGATTGACAGTGATGTAACCATAGCAACGGACGGGACAGAAAAATCTGTCAGAATTGATATGCACATTAAATCATGCAATCTAATATACCTGCCACTTGTTTTGTTATGCGTTTTTGTTCTTCTGAGAACTTGCTTTGTTGCTGCAACTTCATGTAGGAAAATGCACTTTTTGTATCATTTCCATATTTTCATAATTCATATTTATATATTGGTACCTTCATGCAAATATGATTTTAACTAGATATGCACTGATGCCAAATTCCTTCATCGATACCAATTATTTAGAATTATATCTGCCGATACCGATACCGAATTTTCTGAAGGAAAAGAACATCTTTCCCAAATAATGCTGTAAACTATACACTTTATTTGGTACATTAGAGGTGATAATTAACACCAGAGCCCAAACTATATATTCAGCTGCTATTTATTTTCATAAGGGATGCTCGATATTAGGCCTGTCACGATAACAAATTTTGCTGGACGATAAACTGTCCAAGAAATTATTGCGATAAACGATAATATTGAAAATAAACGATAATATTGTCGTTCTGAGACCATTTTCATCTAAAATAATGATAATGGCATAATAATAATTAAAAATAAAATAAACTTTTATTTCTAAAGACTATTTAAAGCTCCAGTAGGTAGCTTTTGTAAACAAATATTTGTTAAAACTGTCATTATGTCCTCACAGTAGAATATGAGACAGATAATCTGTGGAAAAAATCGAGCTCCTCAGGCTCCTCCCTGTGGTCCTATTGCCATTTGCAGAAATATACCGCTCCCGGTCAGAAACAACCAATCAGAGCCAGGAGGAATGTCTTAGCAGTGTCAATCACGCTCGTGTACGCGCTGATCACCCCTCTCTTGCACAACGAGATCACCCCTCTCTATCATTTCGAACGAGTCTTTTTCGGAGTCATTTCGTTCATTCAACGAACGAAATGATTCGAAAAAGATTTGTTCATTTTGATGAACGAGTTCAAACAGGAGAGTCACGAACGTGCATCACAGAACAGAGCAAGGCGAGCATTTGTGCTTATAAAACTTAAAGTTTTTTATTTATTTTTGAAATGACCGATCGTTTCGCTAGATAAGACCCTTATTCATCATCTGGTATCGTTTAAAGCCCTTTGAAGCTGCACTGAAACTGTCACTTGGTCCTTGAAACGTTTGTGTCCTATATTGAAGTCCATTATATGGAGAAAAAGCCTGGAATGTTTTCATCAAAAACCTTAATTTCTTTTCGACTGAAGAAAGAAAGACATGGACATCTTGGATGACATGGGGGTGAGTAAATTATCAGCAAAAGTTTTTTTTAAAAGTGAACTAATCCTTTAACGTTATTTTACTAGCTATTTATAACTTATAGAAAGAGTGCAACGTTATAAAGTTACATGTATTGCAAAATACATAATGATTTGAGGACCAAGTTTGTAGTCAAAGTATGGGCAGGCCATAGTCAATGTAAAGCATATTGTTGATGTTTCGTCCCTATTAGTGAATGTTCCATAACTGTTTATAATCCGCCGTCATCGGTGGTCCTGTTTACTAGCCTGCGCGTTCACGGCAGGCTCCGCTGTGGGGGAGGAGCTGTGGAGGGAGGAGCTGTGGAGGGAGGAGCTGTAGAGGGGGTTGGACCTGGAAGTTGTGCTTGTTCAAATTTTCAGGCTAAGTCAACATTTTCTCAAAACTCCCTACTGCAACTTTAACACTGAAAACGGAAAACATTTTAAATATCCGCAATAAATGAACAAAACAACCAAAAACAATAAAAGCAATGGACTCTCAGTCTCTGTTAACAAAAAATGCACTTGAATAAATACCAAAAACAATAAATAAAATGGATGTAAACTAAACTGCACTTCAAAAAATATTAAACATTAGGCTCAGACATAAATAGTGATACATTCCATAACAGGCAAAACTGCCAGTTAGGACCTTTGTAAACAAACAAACAAACAAACAAAAAAAGCCTCAACAGGCCATATGCAAAAAACTTTTGAAAAATAATTTCGCCAGCATAAAGCTTTGTTCAAATAAAGCAAAAGTGAATTGCAGTCTATGTCCACCAAGCGAGCAAGTGAGGGAGGGAGAGAGAGAGAGAGAGAGAGAGAGAGAGAGAGAGAGAGAGAGAGAGAGAGAGAGAGAGAGAGAGAGAGAGAGAGAGAGAGAGAGAGAGAGAGAGAGAGAGAGAGAGAGAGAGAGAGAGAGAGCGTGAGAGGTACGAGAGAGAGAGAGAGAGAGAGGTAGTGCTGCGCGAATGCACTACGGCGCTCTGCAATCAAATATGATTTTAAATAGGCTTAGTAAAAAAACCAATAATAATAATAAAAAAACAATCGAAAATCAATGTGTGGCGGTCAGAGACGAGGAAAACAAACAAGAATGCAAATTGAAATTATCGCGGCCGGAAAAATTATTGTGCTCATTTTTTTTATCGTGCGATTAATTGATTTATTGACTATCGCGACAGGCCTACTCGATATATCAGCCACCATATCAGTATCGGCCGATATATGTTAATTAGGGGCCAAGCACTGAAAGGGCATTCTTCTTCTTCCGTTTCTTCTCTTCTTGCGTATGTAAGTCTATGGCAGCCCATAGAACCCCTAGCGGGAAAGTTATGTAATTTGGCACACTGATAGAGGACAGTCTGAACTGTCACCATAGCAAATTTGGAGTCTCTAACTCAATCCCTCTAGCGCCACCAACTGTCCAAAGTTTCACTCATGTTTATGCTAATAACTTTTGAACCGTAAAGGCTAGAAACAAACTTGTTTCCACTGATTCCTTGGCTCAAGCCGATTCGATTGCACCATATGACGTCATTTTCCGTCATGAAAATACTTCCGCCATTTTTTTTTTTTTTTTAACGTACTTTTTCGAACTCGTCCTAGATGGTTGGTCCGATATTCACGAAAATCTAACCAGATCATCTTTAGACCATGCCGACAAAAAGCTGTGGAAATCAAGTTGATTCGTCAAACCGTTCTTGAATACCGCGCAAACTAATTTTACGTAGACCTTGCAGAAACAGACGTAAGGCTGTATCTCCACAATGCATTATCGTATTCGGACCAAACATGGGACATGTCATCACAAGCATGACTTGAGGCTACATGCTGCGTTTCGACACAGCACCACCTACTGGTCTGGAGATACGAAAAATTACTATTTTTAGTTATAACTTCTGAACGGTTTGTCCAAAAATCATAAAAGTGGTCTCGTTAGATTCAGGGCGTCAGGAACTTTTGAATAAAGTTGCCTTTTGTAATGACACTTATCTTAATAGATTCCTTGGGTCACGTCGATACCAAGTTTGGCATATTTGGCCAAACTTCCTGTCCGCCATCTTGATTTTCATTCAAAACCTACTTATTCTAACTCCTCCTAGACCGTTTGCCTGATTTTCACCAAAATCGTATCATCTCCTTGACCGTGCCGATTAAATGTTATCGATTTTGTGTTGACAGACGAAACCGTTATCATATATACCGCAGCAGCAAATTTGAGGCATGATGCCAAAATGACTATTCAGGCTTTATCTCTGCAATGCCTTGACATATTGACACCAAACTGTGTCATTGTCACCTCACTCTGACCACACCACACCACATCAATTTCGTAACTGCGCCACCTATTGATCAAAAGTGAAAAACCATTCAATCATATTATTACAGACTGTATATGATTATTCGGCTATTTTGCCTTAAAGGGCACCTATTATGGCCCTTTTTACAAGATGTAATATTGGTCTTGGGTGTTCCCAGAATGTATTTGTGAAGTTTCAGCACAAAATACCCCCCAGTTCATTTATTATAACCATTTGAATGTGTCATTTTTGGGGCCTGTTTTGAAACAAGCTGTTTTGAGGCAGACGACCTTAAATGCAAATGAGCTGCTAATCCCCACCCTGCCGCTGGATGTGGGCGTAACTTGCATAACTATGGCAATTAACAGTCGGTAGAACCATAATGGCCGAGAGTGATAGACCCGCAATTGTGTATGGCATTCGGCCATACATGTTTGAACCAGAGTCCGACCCAGATGACGAAGAGACTCCGGCTGAAGAAACACGATCGAGAATGGACCAGGATGTCTCGGAATGGTTATTTGATACATTTATGAACTCATTGCGTTGTCATCGCTGTGCAACACACACACAGACACACACAAACTGTGATAACGTTGACGCAAATGTTTGAAAACACCTCAGAAATCATAAAATACACTTAGTTCTTCAGGAATTGTCGTTGGATCGCGAGCACTAGGCAACGATCCACCCTTGAGGATTAATTGTGTAGCAAGACCTGCTTTGAATTGACCGCCGTTCAAAAAACAGTCACTCTCAAAATGATTTGAGCAAACATAAACGTACTTCGGGAGTGTAAGAGACGCATTTCCTTCATAAATAAAATCCACCCACTGCGTTTTCAGTGGCTCTGATGTCGGAAGCAAGTGCAAACAACTATGCGAAGTATTACAGCCCACAACAAAACACTTATTTTTCTTAGGAGGCATTTTCTAGAAGGCAGCACAAATCTTCAGAACAGCGGTCCGGCTGTCGTTGTAACAACAATGGAGGATCAGATCACTGAGGGAGGGGTCTGCCTCAACCACACTGTCAATCAAACCCCTTTCCCATGTTCTACGTCACAAAAAGCTGAATCTTAGAACAGCTCATTCTGAGAGAGTGCATATGAATTATTGAGATTGTAAAAAAAAACACTGGGTGGATTTTTATCATTCTAGGGTGGTTTTGCTCACACACTGCCAACACAAATTTATGTTCAAACAGCATGTAAAAGTGAATTTTGCATAATAGGTAACCTTTAAATTATCTTAAAATGTCTTTAATTGCTGCAGTTGGTCTGACACTCCTAGCCATGTTGGCACGTCTTATCGTCTTCTTGTGCTTGGCCCCAATAATTGCTGCTTGCTTATTTTTTAATGTTAACGTTATCGGTCCGAAAATAAAATTTGTCCGACATATTAAAGCCGATAAATAATTTATTCTTTCCTTCAGCTGAGACTCTTCAGATGTGCACTGTTTGCCATGATGGTTTAAAAATGCATTAAAAATTATTTTATGATTACCGTATGACTTTAAGGTAAAGTGCAACATTTGCAGCAAAACTCTGTCATATTGGCTACATAGAATTATCATGAGAACATCATAATTGTGTGTTTGAGACATGGATTTTACTGGCGACACGTTTGTTTTTGTAATAAGGCTTTTTAAAAAATGATTTAAAAATTTAGATTCAGATTAATTGTCCAATATATCGGTTATCGGCTTTCAAATACAAAGAATTATCAGTATCGGCCAAAATTTATATATCAGTTCATCCCTAATTTTCAGATATAATAATTACAAAAATAAAAAATGAGCAACAGATGAAATGAACTGAAATATTTGTATAGCTACAACTCAGTTGCACATAAGGTAGTTTCATTAACACTTGTCTTCAAGATATCATTAACAGTAATTAAGTTCCTCTCTAGTGTTTTTATAGCTAACTAATGAACTGTGAACTGTGACGTTATGTGACTTTGTTCACAAGCAGTTTTATTGATGTCATTCTGTGGCTGAAACACTGATTGAGCGATTCAATGGAACATAATAGAGTTTAGATAAAAGATTATAGAGCAAACTTTTTTTGGAATAACGAGCACTGCTGGACTGTTCAAGACCACGGACATGTATTAAAGAAAGTAAGTTGGGTTATTTTTCTTATTTCATTTTGACTTAAACATACTGCTAAGATCAACTTCAGAACTCATGACATCTCACACCTGAAGGAATTACGATTACACATACTGCCGTTCAAAGTTTTGGCATCGGTAAGACTTTTAATGTTTTTGAAAGAAGTTTCTTCTGCTCACCAAGGCTGCATCATTTATTTGAAAAAAAAAAAGAAAAAGTAATATTGTGAAATATTATTTCTATGTAAATCAGCTGTTTTCTATGTGAATATATAGTAAAGTGTAATTTATTCCTGTGATCAAAGCTGAATTTTCAGCATCATTACTCCAGTCTTCAGTGTCACATGATCCTTCAGAAATCACTATAATATGATGATTTGATGATCAAGAAACATTTAAGATTATTATTATTATCAATGTTGAAGACAGTTGTGTACAAATTATTCTCAGGATTTTTTGATGAGATGAATAGAAAGTTCAAGAACAGCATTTATATGAAATCTAAAGCTTTTGTAACATTAAACACTACCGTTCAAAAGTTTGGGGTCAGTAAGAGCTTTTTTTTTTTTTTGAAAGAAATAGGCTAAAAGAAATCAATACTTTTATTCATCAAGGACACATTCAATTGATCAAAAGTGACAGTAAATACATTTATAATGTAACAAAAGATTCTATTTCAGATAAATGCTGTTCTTTTGAACTTTCTATTCATCAAAGAATCAAAATGTACACAACTGTTTTCAACATTGATAATAATCATAAATGTTTCTTGATCATCAAATCATCATATTATACTGATTTCTGAAGGATCATGTGACACTGAAGACTGGAGTAATGATGCTGAAAATTCAGCTTTGATCACAGGAATAAATTACATCTTAAAATATATTAAAATGGAAAACAGCTGTTTTAAATTGTAATAATATTTAACAATATTACTGTTTGTTTTGTATTTTTAATCAAATAAATGCAGCCTCGGCAAATAACATAAAAAAAAAAACCATAACAATCCCAAACTTTTGAACACCAGTGAACACATACTGTTTTAAAGAAAGTAAGTTGGGTAATTTTTCTAATTTCATGTTGACTTAAACGTACTGCTGAGATTAAATGTCCGTCTAGCTTCAGGTGTGTGTGTGTGTGTGTGTGTGTGTGTGATCTCAGAATAAACCCTTTTCAGGCGTGTGTGCATGTGTGTGTGTGTGTGTTATCTCAGAATAAACCCCCTTCAGGTGTGTGTGTTTGTTATCTCAGAATAAACCCCCTTCAGGTGTGTGTGTGTGTGTGTGTGTGTGTGTGTGTGTGTTATCTCAGAATAAACCCCCTTCAGGTGTGTGTGTGTGTGTGTGTGTGTGTTATCTCAGAATAAACCCCCTTCAGGTGTGTGTGTGTGTGTGTGTGTTATCTCAGAATAAACCCCCTTCAGGTGTGTGTGTGTGTGTGTGTGTGTGTGTGTTATCTCAGAATAAACCCCCTTCAGGTGTGTGTGTGTGTGTGTGTGTGTGTGTTATCTCAGAATAAACCCCCTTCAGGCGTGTGTGTGTGTGTGTGTGTGTGTGTTATCTCAGAATAAACCCCCTTCAGGTGTGTGTGTGTGTGTGTGTGTGTGTGTGTGTGTGTGTTATCTCAGAATAAACCCCCTTCAGGTGTGTGTGTGTGTGTGTGTGTGTGTTATCTCAGAATAAACCCCCTCCACTTCGCGTCCTGATCACCCTGTCGGGGGTTATTTTAAGAGAACCACCAGCTGGATGTACATTATCCCTTACATACGCATGTGTGTAACAACTTTTGCGAGGTGTTTGAGCTGTACCTGTAGTAAGACATGGGTCGGGGGGGTGCGTCGGGCCGGTCCTGGTCCAGCTCTCGAAACACCACCTCCGGCAGCTTGACGGGCGGGTTCACGTGATGATGATGAGATGAGTCCTTCTTCTTCTCTTTACTCTTGTGCTTCCCCGTTTTCTGAGTGCCTTTCTCCCCGTTGGCCCCGTCTAACCGGTCCTTCCCGATTCCCGGGGTGTCGCCTCCATTACACGGGCCCGTTCCCGACACCGGAGTCTCCTCGGCACCACTGTCCTCCTCCGAAACCACATCCAGGTTATCGAAGATGCTGATCCGGTGGACCCGCCCGCGGATCTCGAGCTCCACCATGCGCTGGGCTTCGGCGTAGGTCATGGTTTCTCTGACGGGCGAGTCCGAGCGATCAGTCGGGCTTCCCGGCGTCGGCACCGGCCCGGTGACCCCTGAGCCGGTGCTGGAGTCGGGTCCGTCGGCACAGCCGGGTAAGGAGGAGCGCGGGGGACGACCCTTGCGCTTCTTCTGAGGGCTTGCCTGAGGCGGAAGAGGGTTCTCGTGGTCATAGTGGTACAGGTGGTACTCGATGCCGCTGTAGCTCTTGTAGACCTTTCGGCAGGTTTCCACCGGACACTCGTACGGGGGTTTGGTCGCACGCAGGTTGTGGCAGAACGTCTTGACGTCGAAGTCCAGTCCCATGCCGTCGATGCACACCGCAGCGTCACGACTTACATCTGTGAGGACCACAAACACAAAAGTTAACTTCATTAACTCGCGCTTTGTAACAAATCTTTCCCTAGCGGGTCAAAATGACCCGAGGCCCTAAAATTATACTATTTTTTTCCGGCCGATTTATCGTGGATCCCTGAAAATAAGTCCTTTTGATCACAAGTTGGCTATTAAAATGCACTGGAAACATGATGTTTTGAAGTCAAAACATAGATTATTGGAGTCTCACAAGAACATTAATTCGGTTACACTTTATTTTAAGGTGTCATTGTTACAGTGTAATTATATATTTAAGTACTGAGTAATATTAAGCAACTACATGTAGGCTACTTACTATAGGGTTAGGGTGGGATTATGATTTGGTTAAGGGTTAAATGCATGTAATTATGCATAATTTACTGTTATTACTACATGTTACATATGTCACTGTAAAATAAAGTGTTATAGAAGATTCTATTAATTCAATGTGTTCCTTGGCAATTTGGTGTATTTCCTGAAATGTACAAGTAATTTCTATGAGAAAATCGTTTCTAGATCAGAAACAACAGCCTTGAACTGACTGAAGAGTAACACTGTAACATGCATTTCCCTCCATTATGTATCTGTTGATTTCTGCAGCTTTACACATGAACACAGATTATGTCACAGAGTCTCGTTTAATCTGTTTACTACAAAACATGCACTGAAATTCATACATTAAGCTTTATGAAAAAAAAAAACTAGCATCATACTGTTGTACTAAATGGTTACCATAGTCATATACAATGTATTTACATGATACTCTAAAAAAACTTCAAAGAATTTACCATGGTACAGGTTCAAACACATGGTATCTCCATGGTAGTTTTTCTTAGTGGCTGACTGTATGCAAACCCACCTTTACTTTGCAAATGTGCCAAATATAAAACACTAGCATGTGAAATATGAGTTAATATGATCATTTTACTCACAATCAGATCTCTAACAGGTGAAATTGTTTTGTCGTAAACACTTAACGTTACTACTCCAGTGTCCACGGCGGATTTCACGCTCCCTGCGAGAATGAGGATTGACACTGAGATGAGTTTAATTCACAACAGAAGAGTTTGAGCAGAATTACTAGATCCTTTATGAATTCTGATCATCACACACACTGAATAACACCAGGAACTGAAGCTAACGAACAAAGGGGCTACCGTGCGATCCGCATACGCACATTCACCAATCCTCCACACTGGAACCGGAGTTTTTAAAAGTATTTTGGCGACAGTATTTCTAATTCGTAACATACAGTCAGTCAGCGCAGATATTTGATAAAATCCAACCAGAACTCTCCATATGTCCTTGATTATTTTTATGCTTCTCTCTATACTGACGAATCAGCCGTTCGCCGTCACGCCGTTGCCCTGCTGCGTCTGTACATTTAGTATGCAAGTAGAAAAACAAATAATGCTGCAAGTAATGTTGGATTAGTGTTATTTTAGCTGTAATATTTGGATTGTTTATATACAATAAGGCATATTGGCTCTAATTCATGGGTATTACAGCGGTGCGAATATGGGTGGATTGGGTGTGTGAACGCTTTGCATCAGATATTTGAATGTGTCGCATGAGCGCAGTGGCCGGTTCTGACCTGCAGAGGGTGCTGCTTTACCTAAATCAATCACTTCATATTAACAAATAAACATATTTACCGCTGTTTACTTAAAGGGATTGTTCCCCAAAAATGTAAATGCTGCCCATATTCTACAGGTCTGGAATAAACTTGAGGGTAAGGGTTAATTGGGTGAACTTTCCCTTTAAAAAGTCGACACAAGAACAAATGTATGGCGGGGCTTGGGAATTGATTGGATGGTTGTGGTTTGCTATTGGTTGATCTCATGTGAGTGACAGGTGGCCCCAGTAAACACATCATCAGAGAAGAGGGAGGGGAAGTTATTTTGATTCAAGATTTCATTTTAAGGCTTTCACAATGTAATTTTCATTTTCACATGTTCTCATTTATTTTGAACGCATTTGACAATCAAAGATCTAAGTGATCTTGTATTTCAGTAAAAACACAAATGACTTTGGCTCTATATATGAGACAAGTATGAATGCCTATATGGCACATAAGAAAAAAAATCATGCTTTGTTAATCATAATTATGACAGTCGAAATTATGATATAAAAATGTGAAATTATTAGTCAAGTTAAGTCACCGTCATTCATATAGCGCTTTTTACAATACAAATTGTTTCAAAGCAGCTTCAGAGTGATAATAGGGAAATAATGCAACAAAGATTGTTTTGGCTTTACAGCAGCAAATTATTACCTAGCTTAAGTAAGATTATTATTGATTAGTTTCCGATGTAAAAAATCATTAATTATTAACTTAGGCGGCGTTTTGGTGGCCTGAGAACACAAACTTTGAAGTAGGTTTCAAAGTGCAAGTTTTTGAAAACGAGATTTGAAAGCGATACCGCTATCATCTTCGTGTAAACTTCAAAAACATGAATCTGTGAAAACGGTGACGACATGCACATGCGTATTACGTGTTTAGTTTATAGGCATGTGTGTGTACATGGGCACGTAGTCTTTCTTTTACAAATTGACATCGCCAAATTACTTGTCTGGCATAGTCGTTTTTAGTCGTTTCCACGGATCCATGTGAAAGGGAATCATTTTGATAACGTTTTCATCTGTACAGGGAAAAAACGTTTGTCTCAAAAAAAACTTTTGTTGTGTTAATGAGGCCTTTGCAGGGGAGAGTCGAGTTGAAAGGGTCTCTGCTGACACTTTAGAGATGCGTTGTGGTCGTGTCTAGGCACAGGTCCTCCATCTGATCTGGATATGGCCCAGATCTGGCTGATTACATCATGCGTTGTGGTCTTGTCTAGGCGTAAGTCCACCATCTGATCTGGATACGGCCCAGATCTGGCTGATTACATCATGCGTTGTGGTCTTGTCTAGGCGCAGGTCTACCATCTGATCTGGATACAGCCCAGATCCGGCTGATTACATCATGCGTTGTGGTCTTGTCTAGGCGCAGGTCCACCATCTGATCTGGATATGGCCCAGATCCGGCTGATTACATCATGTGTTGTGGCCTTGTCTAGGCGCAGGTCCACCATCTGATCTGGATATGGCCCAGATCTGGCTGATTACATCATGCGTTGTGGCCTTGTCTAGGCGCAGGTCCACCATCTGATCTGGATACGGCTCGGATCCGGCTGACTACATCATGTATTGTGGTCCTATCTAGGCGCAGATCCACCATCTGATTTGGATACGACCCGGTTCCGGCTGAATACATCATGCGTTGTGGTCGTGTCTAGGCGCAGGTCCACCATCTGATCTGGATACGGCCCGGTTCCGGCTGATTACATCATGCGTTGTGGCCTTGTCTAGGCTCAGGTCCACCATCTGATCTGGATACGGCCCGGTTCCGGCTGATTACATCATGCGTTGTGGCCTTGTCTAGCCGCAGGTCCACCATCTGATCTGGATATGACCCGGATCCGGCTGACTACATCATGTGTTGTGATCCTATCTAGGCGCAGGTCCACCATCTGATCTGGATACGGCCCGGTTCTGGCTGACTACATCATGCGTTGTGGCCTTGTCTAGGCGCAGGTCCACCATCTGATCTGGATACGGCTCGGTTCCGGCTGATTACATCATGCGTTGTGGCCTTATCTAGGCGTAGGTCCACCATCTGATCTGGATACGGCCCGGTTCCGGTTGATTACATCATGCGTTGTGGCCTTGTCTAGGCTCAGGTCCACCATCTGATCTGGATACGGCCCGGTTCCGGCTGACTACATCCTGTGTTGTGGTCGTATCTAGGCGCAGGTCCACCATCTGATCTGGATACGGCCCGGATCCGGCTGACTACATCCTGTGTTGTGGTCATATCTAGGCGCAGGTCCACCATCTGATCTGGATACGGCCCGGATCTGGCTGACTACATCATGGGTTGTGGTCGTGTCTAGGTGCAGGTCCACCATCTGATCTGGATACGGCCCGGTTCCGGTTGATTACATCATGCGTTGTGGCCTAGTCTAGGCTCAGGTCCACCATCTGATCTGGATACGGCCCGGTTCCGGCTGATTACATCATGTGTTGTGGCCTTATCTAGGCGTAGGTCCACCATCTGATCTGGATACGGCCCGGATCCGGCTGACTACATCATGTGTTGTGGTCCTATCTAGGCGCAGGTCCACCATCTGATCTGGATACGGCCCGGATACGGCTGACTACATCATGCGTTGTGGTCGTGTCTAGGCGCAGGTCCACCATCTGATCTGGATACGGGCCGGATCCAGCTGACTACATCATGTGTTGTGGTTGAGTACGGTAAACCTCTGGATAAACAGAGAGACTAATATTAGCATAGATGCCATTCTTCTTATAATGTAGCGAGTACATCAGGTGTTATAGGAAGTGTGCCCGGTTCAGACTGACATAATTTATGCAGCCAAATAATCATTTTACATATATTTGTATTACATTATTGCTATGTGTATGCCAGGTTAAAGAGATGTGTTTTTAGTCTAGATTTGAACTGAAGGTTAAAGGGCTAATTGAGTAGACGTGTTGTCTCTTGCATATTGCATTGATTACTCCGTTGACTTGCCGTATTTATGTATGCACGCCTGAATATACAGATACATTGTTATTATTTTTGACAGTTTTGATAGTTTTGTTCTTCTGTTTTCAGGTTAAACTATATCATTTTACATTCATCTCTTTTACTCTCTGGAATTAGTTGAGGGCCAACTTTTATATATCCACGTGTATGCAGAGACTAGCCGATTTATTTATCTTCAGGTTTTTTTTTCTTCATACTATTGTATTGCAAAATCACTTGGTTGCCTCGTAGCTGGCAATTGCACCTTAAAAACTATTATTAATATTTTTTATATATAATTATTTTTATTCAATTTTATTGTATTGATTTATTTTGGGGTGTTGGGGCTCTTCCCTTTTGTACTTTTATGCTATAAAAAGTTATGTTTTGAACTTGTTCAAGTTTTATAGGGCTTACTTTTGGAACAGCAGAATGAGATCCAGAAGGATAGAAGTGGTAGCGGAAGTCGAGACTAAGTGCTCAGGCAAGTTAGTTGTTGAAGGTGGGTGGGGGGTGGTTAGTTGTGGGACGGGGGGTGTTGGGGAATTTGGTCTCCCTTTACTTTTCTTTTTTTTTTTTTTCTCTCTCGTTTACTCTCCTATGTTTGGATCCAGTATGCTTTCTACCAGTTCAGTGCTGTCCTTTTTCGTTAACCTCTTAGAATGGTTAATACCAACATGTTAGGGGATGGGAACCTGCGCCTAGTGTCCTGGAACACCAAGGGGATGAACAGTGCCATCAAAGCTAGTAAAATTTTAGCGCATTTACGGGATCTTAAGGCAGATATTATGTTTCTACAAGAAACTCACCTGCGAGCGGTAGATATACTCCATATCAAGAGATCATGGATGAGTCACCTGTTTCATTCTAAATTCTCTCAGAGAGCTCGCGGGGCTGCTATCATTATTCATAAAAGAGTTATGTTTGAACACACTGAGACTATTATAGATCCAAATGGCCGTTTTGTTATGGTCTCGGGCAAGCTCCGTAACATACCAGTCATTTTAGCTTCCATATACGCCCCCAACTGGGACAATGATGAGTTTTTCGTTAAGTTTTTTTCAAGCTTAACCAAAGTAGATGAACATCATATAATTATCGGAGGGGATTTTAACTTGGTTCAAGATGTATCCATAGACAGGTCTTCCTATAAACAGTCTACTCTAACAAAATCAGCCAATGTGGTGCTAAACAATGCCTCACAACTGGGACTTTTGGATCCTTGGAGATTTAAAAACCCTCAAGGCAAGGCTTATCCATTCTTTTCTCATGTTCATCATACATTTTCTAGAATTGATTTCTTTTTGGTAGACAATAAATTGTTACACTCTATTACAACGTGCACTTATCACACATTAGTGGTCTCTGATCATGCCCCAGTATCTGTTGACATAACTTTGCCACCTAACAGACCTTCGCCCCCACCCTGGAGATTCAACTCTTCTAGACTATCAGATAGCGCATTCAAAGATTTCCTTTCCTCGCAGATAAATTTTTACTTCGAACTCAATCAAAGCATTCATTCGTGGCCAGGTAATTTCATATTCCTCACAAGTGGGGAAAGCCTAAAAATTTAGACTAGCTACAATAGCCGACGAACTGTCTAAGTTAGATGTCTCTTATGCCTCTTCCCCTTCGCCTGCCCTCTATGCTAAAAGAGTTCATTTACATTCAGAATTCAACCTTCAGTTGACAGATCTAACAGAGAGACAGCTTAGGCAATGTAGACAGCTTTTTTTTATCATGGAGACAAGGCTGGTAAACTCTTGGCCTACCAGGCTCGATCGGCTAGCACTTCAAGATGGATTTCTGGTATCAGATCCCCAACAGGTAAATTGGTAACGGAACCGGCTGAAATTAACCTGGTTTTCTCAGACTATTATGCTAGACTGTACACTTCAGAAAGCCCTCCCAATAATAGTACAAATTTAGATCTTCTCAACTCGCTTGAAAATCCCACAATTGATGAAAACTCTGCTAAGAATCTAGGCGACCCAATCACAGAATCAGAGATACAAGAAGCAATTAATTCTATGAAACCGGGAAAATCTCCTGGCCCGGATGGCTTTACTGTTGAGTTTTATAAAGCTTTTGCTCCCCTTTTAGTTCCTACTTTAGCAAAGCTTTTCAATGACTCCTTTAAAGTGGGCTGCCTTCCTCCTACTTTATCCGAGGCCTCTATTTCTTTGCTCCTTAAAAAGGATAAAGATCCCACCTCTTGTGGTAGTTATAGACCAATATGACTTCTGAACGTAGATTTTAAAATTCTGGCTAAAGTTTTATGTTTTCGCCTGAACGTGTATTACCATGTTTAATTTTTCATGACCGGACAGGCTTCACACCAGGAAGACACTCTTTTTTTAACACTAGAAGGCTTCTCAACATTCTCTTTTCCCGTCCATCTGATTTACCCGAAATTATTGTGTCTCTGGATGCTGAGAAGGCCTTCTATAGGGTGGAACGGGGTTACTTGTTTTTTATTTTTGAAAAGTTTGGGTTCGATTCTAATTTTATCTCCTGGATCTGACTTCTTTACTCCTCTCTTATGGCATCAGTACATACTAATGACATTCGATCACCCTATTTCTCGCTTCAGCGTGGGACACGACAGGGATTTCTCCCTTGATTTTTAATCTAGCCATAGAACCTTTATCAATCTGGCTCCGCAGCCACAATGGCTTTGAGGGAATTTCTCGCCAGGGTTTAGTTCACAAGCTCTCTCTTTATGCTGACGACCTTTTATTGTATGTCTCAAACCCTGCTGCCTCTCTTCCCCCAGTTTTAGATATCCTAGACAAATTTAGTCAAGTATCTGGATACAAGATAAATTTACAAAAAAGTGAAGTTTTTTTTGTTAACTCTGAAGCTAAAAAACTTCCACTATCACTTGTACCCTTCAAGATTGCGCCTGATGGTTTCAAATACTTGGGGGTCTTCTTTACAAATACATATAATAATCTATTTGCAAAAAATGTTCAACCGCTTGTGGACAAGTCTAAACTAGATATGTCTAGGTGGGCCTTTCTCCCTTTATCCCTTGTAGGTCGCATTAACTTGGTCAAAATGGTTATCCTGCCCAAATTTATGTACCTCTTTCGACACTTACCAATTTGCATTAGTAAATCTTTCTTTACTGGCTTCGACAGTCTTTTGCGTTCATTTCTATGGGGGAATAAACCCGCTCGCCTTAAGAAATCAATTCTGCAACTTCCTAAAGCTAAAGGAGGCCTTGCACTTCCCAACTTCCAGCAGAATTACTGGGCCTGTAACATCAACAAGCTTCTTTTTTGGAACAAAGATATCTACTGACAGTCCTCCCTGGGTGCATACGGAAATGTCATCAATGAAAAGCTCTCTCTATTTGGTTGTCTGTTCTCAGCTTCCCTTAGTTGTAAACAGAGTTTCAGATAATCCAGTAGTCACTAGCTCCCTTAAAATTTGTAAACATTACAGTTTACATAGAGGCTCCACTTATATGCCCATCCTCAATAATTATTCTTTTCCTCCATCTAGTTCAGACCCTGCATTTTGCCTCTGGTCATCTAATGGCCTTCTCAAGATTGGTGACCTCTATGAGGAGGGTGTATTTGTCTCTTTTTCCTCTTTATCTAAAAAGTATAACCTACCCAGTCATCACTTATTTCGGTTCTTTCAAATCAGACACTTCATACAGAAGCAGTTCCCCTACTTTCCCAATCATCCCCCTGAAACAAAAATTGATCACTTTCTTGCTTTAAATGCCAATCACAGGCATTTAATCTCAGGCATTTAATTTATAATTTGATAAATTCTATTAATGCAGACTTAATGACACTCTCAAAGATACCTGGGAGCAAGACCTTGGTGTTACTATTACAGATGATCTATGGCATAACATCTTGAACCAGGTACATATACATACTCTTCCATATGTGCCAGGCATGGCTTAATTCAATGTAAAATACTATTCCGAGCGCACTTAACCAATGCCAAATTGGCAAAAATGTTTCCAGACAAGAGTGCTGCCTGTAATCGTTGTAAACATTCACCTGCCAACCATCTACACATGTTTTGGACTTGCCCGCAGCTGGTAACCTTTTGGTCTAATGTATTTCAGACGCTTAAAAAAGCTCTCAACACTAATATTGACCCTGATCCAATTAAAGCCCTATTTGGGGTCTCCCCTATGCCTGATTTGGTTGCCCGAGATCGTAAAGTCATCGCTTTTACTACAGTCCAGGCCAGACGGGCCATCCTTCTTAAGTGGAGGTATGTTTCTCCTCCAACACATGACAGGTGGACTTGGGATCCCTTTTTAAATTACATTAAGGGTTTACCCTGTGCACCTGTAACTGGCAATGGTACATAATTTTCGCTTATTAGAAGGGTCTTTGTAGGGAGAATGTAATTATTATTATATATATATTTTTTTCAATTCATATTTGTTTGTTTTTTTGTTTTGTTTTTTTTGAGCTATTGGATTGAGGGGGGGAGATCATGTAAGGGATTAATAATAGACAATATTTTACTGTCTACTGTTTATGATGTCTTATTTTGTACTGTCACTGAAAACCAATAAAAACATTTGGAGTAGATTTGAACTGACAGACTGTGTCTGCTTCCCAGACAATGTTAGGAAGATTGTTCTTGAGTTTTGGTGCTAAATAGGAAAAGGATCTACCGCCAGCAGTCGATTTAGATATTCTAGGTATTATCAACTGGCCAGATTTTTGAGATTACAATAGACATGAAGGACTATAATGCGTTAAGAGCTCGGTCAAGTACATGGGAGCTAAACCATTTTAGTGCTTTGTAAGTAATTGGCAAGATTTAAAAAATTATACAGTGTTTAATAGGCAGCCAATGCAGTGTTGACAGAACCTGGCCAATATGGTCATACTTCCTGGTTTTTTGTCTAATAATTAGAAACTCTGTTTTTTCAGAATTAAGTGGAAGGAAATTACTAGTCATCCAATTTTTTAAATCAGCTATGCATTACATTTATTTTGTGAATTGGTAAGTTTCGTCGAGGCGTGAAGAAATATAGAGCTGAGTATCATCAGCGTAACAATGAAAGCAAAATTTCTGAAACTGCTAGAAAATTAATGCAGGCTATATTTGGCCGCAAGACCATGACAACGGCCATCTTTGAACCTCTCTCACTGTAGGCCTACAACGTAGGACCGACATAGGAGCCACGACCACAGAAATCACTATGATTGGGCCACCAATAACAGCAGTATTGAATCTGACAGCAGCTACTAAACGATTACATAATGCTTTATCTGTAAGTGTTTTTATATGGATAATAATAAAAGACTCGAGTGCAATAGGCATT
>JAPDVR010000015.1:2585134-2587634 GCA_026230005.1 Gila orcuttii | reverse complement strand
ACATTTAAAATCATTAACTATTTTTTCTAGCTTAATAACATCCTCATTTCCATTTACAAAAACAATAACATCATCAGCATAGGCGGAAAGATGTAAAGAGTTGTTACAACCAGGAAAAATCAGACCTTTTAAATGAGCTCGTAACTTTTGAAGTAAAGGTTCGATGGCAAGGGAATACAGCATCCCAGACATGGCACATCCCTGCCGAACTCCTCTCTCAACTGTGAACGGAGCACACAAACCACCATTAATCTGAAGAACACTCTCAATGTTACAGTACATAGCCTTCATCATGGATACAAAAGAATTGCTAAAACCAAAAGCCTCTAAAGTGTTCCATAAAAAGAAATGTTCAACTCTGTCGAAGGCTTTCTCTTGATCGAGAGAAATCAGACCAGAGTTAATTCCCAGGAGTTTAGAAGCATCTAAAACATCTCGAATTAAAGCAATATTATCAAAAATAGACCTGTTGGGAATACAATAAGACTGGTCAGAATGTATCAATTGTCTTAAAACTTTACTAAGTCTTATAGCCAAACTTTTAGATAAAATGTTGTACTCTGAACATAAGAGTGAGACAGGGCGCCAATTGCCAATACACTGAAGATCCCCTTTCTTAGGTAACAGTGTGATGACTGCTCTTCTGCAGCTCAGTGGCAACAGTCCTCTCTTCAGACCGTCATTAAGAACTGTCAGCAGATCTTCTCCTATGACGGGCCATAGAGTCTTATAGAACTCAACAGGTAACCCGTCAATTCCTGGAGATTTACCGTTTTCCATGCTCATCATGGCAGTATAAAGCTCTTGTACAGACAAAGTCTGTTGTAGTTCAGTGTTGGACTCTTCGTCCACCTTTGGCAGTCCTTCAAGGAAAAGATCAGCATCTCCACCCCATTCCCTCAGTTCAGATTTATAAAGGTCTGAAAAAAACTCTACAGCACGGTTACGTATGTCAGCAGGCTCTGTTAGTTCTTGTCCTGTAGCTGAGCGTAGAGTATGGATCATTTTACTTTGACCTTTTTTCATTTCCAAATTAAAAAAGAATTTTGAGGGAGCGTCCATTTGTGTCACAGTTTGAAACCGTGAACGGACTAAAGCTCCCTGTGCTTTAACTCCCAACAGGTCTAACAGAAATGCTTTTTTTTTTCTTCAAGTCATCAATATGCTTTTTATTTTTCTTAGATGATAATAAATCCTGCAAAACTATAATTTCTGTTTCCAATGTCTTCATTGACTGGGCTGTGTCTCGAGTAACATTCACAGTGTACTTTTGACAAAAATCTCTAATAAGAACTTTTCCGCAGTCCCACCATTGGAGTAAAGAAGCATAAAAATGTTTTTGCTGCTTAAAAGATTTCCAAAAAAATTGGAAATTATCTAAAAAAAGTTGATCATTTAACAATGAAGTATTAAAAATCCAGTGTGCACTCCTATACTTCACACACTTCATTAAAACACTGCACAGAACTAAACTGTGATCAGAAAACCCCACTGGAATAATTTTACAAAATTTAAATAGATTACATTGATGTTGAACACTATAAATTCTGTCAAGTCGTGCCAAAGAGATAGTATGTTCAGTACTATGAGCCCAAGTGTACTGTCTAACATCTTGATACATATTTCTCCATACATCACATAAATCATGAGTTTCAATTAGTTTTATAAGTGTTCTCTGAGATGCAGTGTGTGGTTCTATATGATTCCTATCCAACTTATCATTGGCCGTACAATTAAAATCTCCACCTAAAAATAACACATCTTCTGAATTTAAATCTTTAAAAACAGCATCCACCTTATCAAAGAAAATAACTCTCTCTAATCCTTTTGTAGGTGCATATAAGTTCAGAAGCACCATGGTGATTTTCTCAAATTTCACTTTGATCTTTAAAAAACGACCACTAATTATTTCCTCAACTTCACAGGACAGAGATAAAAAATGCTTTGAAAACAAAACAGCAACACCTCCACTAATAGATGATTTGTGACTCAGGACAATCTGTCCGTCCCATTCTCTTCTCCAGTCGGTCTCATTTTTAAAATCACTGTGTGTTTCTTGTAAAAACAGAATATCTATTTGCTTTTGTCTAATAAACTCAAGTAACATCATTCTTTTATGACCATCTCTGGCACCATTTAAGTTTAAAGATCCAATTTTAAAATTTGTCATTTTTGTTTTAGAGACCAGAACAAAAATAAGAAGAAGAGCTGCCAAAAGAACAATTTTTGGCAGGATTTTAGAAGTTGACAGCCTCATCATCTTTAGAATTGTTTTTTTTTAGTTTGTTCACAATTTTTTTAGTTTGTTCACAAGTTTTCGAAAACGATAAATCTCTACATCTTGAAAGGCTCCTTCTTTCATTAGATACCTCGCATCATTGATGAATTGTTTACAATCAGGAAAAAAATTCTCAACTTGCACTCCCTTCAAACCCTTTGTTTCTTGCAGAAATTTACTAATATCATCGGCGCTATACAAACACACCAAGCTTTCATTTTT
>JAPDVR010000015.1:2552634-2580134 GCA_026230005.1 Gila orcuttii | reverse complement strand
GACATGGTGGCCCTTTAGAAGGGGAAGGAAGAACCGCAAGGCGTTCTCGACCGCCTTCATCTCTTGACAGTTTATGTGCAAGCTCTTTTCTTGGCTTGACCACAGGCCAAAAGTCGGTCTGCCTTCGTAGAGGGCGCCCCAGCCCGAATTGGAGGTGTCTGTCGAAACCACTTTCAGTTTCGAGATTACCCCCCGGTTTACACCTGTCTGATACCAGTCGACCGCCTTCCAGGGCTCCAGAGCTGTGACACAGTTCTGAGTTACCTTGAGACGTAAACGACCGGATGCCCATGCTCGACGCGGGACCCGCGTCTTCAGCCAGTGCTGTTAAGAGCGCATGCGAAGCAGACCTAAACGAAGAAATTATTAAGTTGTGAATGGACTGTGTGTTTGGCATGCGTTTTTTAATAAAAAAATTGCATACTTCACCTCCAATTGTCATGGTAAGGACAACATTATTGTTTTTTAGTCTTGGAACCTATTTTATTGGACTCCTTGACCACAAAAATGTACACATTGATACCAAATTTGTCATTATAGCTATAACAGAAGCAAAGATATGGGCCTCTCAAGAATGGTCGGCGGCCATTTAAAAAAAAAAAAAATTGCGTATATAAGATACAAAATGTGATCTCACTTGTGTCTTAGGATAAATTTATTTCTATGGCCCTAAGGTACTTCCATACCAAAGGGGACCTTTGCATCATGACTTGAAGTCAAAAGTCACTTAACCTCCCTACTATATCTGGAACATCGGGATCAGGAAACTAAAACACAAAGTAAATTACAATTCTACCGAACTCTGAAATGAATTATGAATTGGAAGAATATCTCTAGAGTGTCAGAGACGGATCCTGAGCAAGTACAGGGTGTGCATGTGAGTGTGTGTGTGTGTGTGTGTGTGTGTGTGTGTGAGTGTGTGTGTGTGTGTGTGTATTTTTTTATTGCTTTTTTTACAATACAGATTGTTTCAAAGCAGCTTTATATTGACAACAAGTTTGATAATGAGTGTGTGTGTGTGTGTGTGTGTGTGTGTGTTTTTTTTTTGGCATGAAATGTGTCCCAGAGACTTGTGAGACTCACACATAAGAATCCATTAGAGCTTCATAATAATTCTTTCATCATGGCATCATGTCCAGATCTGCGTCAGTGAAGGAACACGTTCATCAAACCCCCGATTCCCGTTTCTCTGCGAGAGATGATGATGGTGTGATGATGATCACACTCCTCCTCCTCCCAGTAATCCCAGTGATCATGGAGAATTACTGCCATCTGGCTCACTGCGGGACACACACATCACTCATACTGTTACTGTACAGGACATTACACACACACACACACATGAATGAGGACAAACACTAATGCAACATGCACACACTCCTCTGAGGAATACTCCACACACACACTTTTGACGAACTGACGATATTTCTGTGTTATAGTGCTGGTTGGATGCAAGTATTTCTAGTAGTGCCGTCAACAGGGCAGAAAAAATACATTGATATATTAGAAGATATTATTTCAGGGGTAAATACTAGTGAACTCTAGATTTTTAAATCAACAAAGCGCAAGGAATAAAATGTGGTATATTGGTGTTTATTGCAAAGAACAAACTTGGCTGAACAAACAAAGTGCATTTATTTTTAAATGTGTGTGTCTGAATGGGACGATAACATGGTATTAAGTGGGGAAAAGACAAGTTCATTATGTTTTGATGAAAGATTATAAAGACAAATATTTTATTTTCAGGATAGCATAGACTGATGCATAGGAACATGTCTTAAAGAGGCCAACAGAGATGCTGTTTCAGGCTCTACTAGAACAGGTTTTCCTGCTTGAATGTTGATTATTTTCCTCATATTCTCCATTGTTGCGGCTCCTCTCTTCCCAGTCTGTCAGTAACGCTCTGTTTACTTCCTGTCTCTATGAAGCCCCTCCTCCTGAAAAGCACACTGTGCTCTGATTGGTCGGCTGGAGCAGTGTGTTGTGATTGGTCGAGCGCTTCGAGTGTGTTTGGGAAAGTCCCGCCCCTTACCATAACCACCAGTTTAACACACTACTAACTAACTCAACCAGGCTCCGCCCCTTTATTCTGCGTATTAATTATTATAATGAGGAATATTGTCACGTGTTCCCGGAAGAAACTCAAGACTACAATGGAGGCGTTTCAGGAGTTCAGAAACACTGACACTGATATAGAGAATATCAAAACCTCATTCTGACACACACACTTCAGTCATTTCCAAACAACCGCTTCCTAAAAACAAATGGACTCCGGAAAAACTTTAGTCATGAATAAAGTCTGTGTGACGATGCTGTTTTAAATCTGTGCATGTGTGTGTGAAATAAGAATATGCCAGTCTATGAATATTTGTTTGAAGGCCATTTTTTTGATATCTGTTTTTCTAGAGCATCTTTTTGAAATATGTGTGTTTCCTCATATTTTCAATTTATGAGGAACCAATACAAAGAACTATTGCAGTGAGGAAGTGAATGGTTTACGATCGTTTTAAATATGTGACTGATGACGTCATGATGCCAGTCTGCTTTACGGTCAAACCACGGATGATCTCACTGTAAACACTGACTAAAATGTTCAATACGCTCAAAAAAGAAAGTGTATGACATAATTTACTCACCCTTGTGTCGATTTAAACATCTATGAATTTTTCTCAATTCTGCTTCGTCTCTTATTAAAAATCTGCTTGTTTTGTTTTCACACGGTTCCTAATTCCACTTTCTCGAACACCACGCCACAAAACCACCATCCCGCCTCTCTTTTCCCAGAGAGTCACTAGCCTGGTTTCCATTACAGATTTGCACAAAACCTTTGCAATATTTTTCTAAATGTCGATAAAAAAACGATTGCGAAATAACGGCATTTCCATTAACCAATGTCATGCGACTAAAACATAATTTTTTTCCTCTCGCAATAAGTCATTCCAAAAATCATGGCAATGGATGTTAGTAGGTTTATCCCAGCCACCGCACTAGCCATTATTTTTTTAACCTCATTGGTTCTTGCTGAAGCTCAAACGTGCTGCGTAATACGATAATGGACCTCACTGGTTCTTGCAGAAGCTCAAACGTGCTGCGTAACACGATAATGAACCTCATTGGTTCTTGCAGAAGCTCAAACGTGATGTGTAACACGATAATGAACCTCACTGGTTCTTGCAGAAGCTCAAACGTGCTGCGTAATATGATAATGAACCTCATTGGCTCTTGCAGAAGCTCAAACGTGCTGCGTAACACGAGAATTAACCTCATTGGTTCTTGCAGAAGCTCAAACGTGAGGCGTAACACGAGAATGAACCTCACTGGTTCTTGCAGAAGCTCAAACGTGCTGCGTAACACGATAATGAACCTCATTGGTTCTTGCAGAAGCTCAAACGTGCTGCGTAACACGATAATGAACCTCATTGGTTCTTGCTGAAGCTCAAACGTGCTGCGTAACACGAGAAAGAACCTCATCGGCATTTGCAGAAGCTCAAATGTGATGCGTAACACTAGAATGAACCTCATTGGTTCTTGCTGAAGCTCAAACGTGCTGCATAACACGATAATGGACCTCACTGGTTCTTGCAGAAGCTCAAACGTGATGCGTAACACAATAATGAACCTCATTGGTTCTTGCTGAAGCTCAAACGCGCTGCGTAACACGATAATGAACCTCATTGGTTCTTGCAGAAGCTCAAACGTGCTGCATAACATGAGAATGAACCTCATTGGTTCTTAATGAACGTGCTGCGTAACACGAGAATGAACCTCATTGGTTCTTGCAGAAGCTCAAACGTGCTGCGTAACACGAGAATGAACCTCATTGGCTCTTGCAGAAGCTCAAATGTGATGCGTAACACGATAATGAACCTCATTGGCTCTTGCAGAAGCTCAAATGCGATGCGTAACACGAGAATGAACCTCATTGGTTCTTAATGAAGCTCAAATGTGATGCGTAACACGAGAATGAACCTCATCGGCTCTTGCAGAAGCTCAAATGTGATGCGTAACACTAGAATAAACATCATTGGTTCTTGCTGAAGCTCAAACGTGCTGCGTAACACAACAATGAACCTCATTGGCTCTTGCAGAAGCTCAAACGTGCTGCGTAACACGATAATGAAACTCATTGGCTCTTGCAGAAGCTCAAACGTGCTGCGTAACACGAGAATGAACCTCATTGGTTCTTGCTGAAGCTCAAACGTGCTGCGTAACACGAGAAAGAACCTCATCGGCTCTTGCAGAAGCTCAAATGTGATGCGTAACACTAGAATGAACCTCATTGGTTCTTGCAGAAGCTCAAACGTGCTGCGTAACACGATAATGAACCTCATTGGCTCTTGCAGAAGCTCAAACGTGCTGCGTAACATGATAATGAACCTCATTGGCTCTTGCTGAAGCTCAAATGTGCTGCGTAACACTAGAATGAACCTCATTGGTTCTTGCAGAAGCTCAAACGTGAGGCGTAACACGAGAATGAACCTCACTGGTTCTTGCAGAAGCTCAAAAGTGCTGCGTAACACGAGAATGAACCTCATTGGCTCTTGCAGAAGCTCAAACGTGCTGCGTAACACGATAATGAACCTCATTGGTTCTTGCTGAAGCTCAAACGTGCTGCGTAACACGAGAAAGAACCTCATCGGCTCTTGCAGAAGCTCAAATGTGATGCGTAACACTAGAATGAACCTCATTGGTTCTTGCAGAAGCTCAAACGTGCTGCGTAACACGATAATGAACCTCATTGGCTCTTGCAGAAGCTCAAACGTGCTGCGTAACATGATAATGAACCTCATTGGCTCTTGCTGAAGCTCAAATGTGCTGCGTAACACTAGAATGAACCTCATTGGTTCTTGCAGAAGCTCAAACGTGCTGCGTAACACGATAATGAACCTCATTGGCTCTTGCAGAAGCTCAAACGTGCTGCGTAACACGATAATGAACCTCATTGGTTCTTGCTGAAGCTCAAACGTGCTGCGTAACATGAACCTCTTTGGTTCTTGCAGAAGCTCAAACGTGCTGCGTAACACGATAATGAACCTCATTGGTTCTTGCTGAAGCTCAAACGTGCTGCGTAACATGAACCTCTTTGGTTCTTGCAGAAGCTCAAACGTGCTGCGTAACACGAGAATGAACCTCATTGGTTCTTGCTGAAGCTCAAACGTGCTGCGTAACATGAGAATGAACCTCATTGGTTCTTGCTGACGCTCAAACGTTCTGCGTAACACGAGAATGAACCTCATTGGCTCTTGCTGAAGCTCAAATGTGCTGCGTAACACGAGAATGAACCTCATTGGCTCTTGCAGAAGCTCAAATGTGATGCGTAACACGTTAATGAACCTCATTGGTTCTTGCTGAAGCTCAAACGTGCTGCGTAACACAATAATGAACCTCATCGGCTCTTGCAGAAGCTCAAATGTGATGCGTAACACGATAATGAACCTCATTGGCTCTTGCAGAAGCTCAAACGTGCTGCGTAACACGAGAATGAACCTCATTGGTTCTTGCAGAAGCTCAAACGTGCTGCGTAACACGAGAATGAACCTCATCGGCTCTTGCACAAACTCAAACGTGCTGCGTAACACGAGAATGAACCTCATCGGCTCTTGCAGAAACTCAAACGTGCTGCGTAACATGAGAATGAACCTCATCGGCTCTTGCAGAAGCTCAAATGTGATGCGTAACATGAGAATGAACCTCATTGGTTCTTGCAGAAGCTCAAACGTGCTGCGTAACACGAGAATGAACCTCATCGGCTCTTGCAGAAGCTCAAATGTGATGCGTAACACGATAATGAACCTCATTGGTTCTTGTAGAAGCTCAAACGTGCTGCGTAACACAATAATGAACCTCATTGGCTCTCGCAGAAGCTGAAATGTGATGCGTAACATGAGAATGAACCTCATTAGTTCTTGCAGAAACTCAAACGTGATGCGTAACACGATAATGAACCTCATTGGCTCTTGCAGAAGCTCAAATGTGATGCGTAACACGAGAATGAACCTCATTGGTTCTTGCAGAAACTTAAACGTGCTGCGCAACACAATAATGAACCTCATTGTCTCTTGCAGAAGCTCAAATGTGATGCGTAACACTAGAATGAACCTCATTGGTTCTTGCTGAAGCTCAAATGTGATGCGTAACACTATAATGAACCTCATTGGCTCTTGCTGAAGCTCAAATGTGATGCGTAACACAATAATGAACCTCATTGGCTCTTGCAGATGCTCAAATGTGATGCGTAACACTATAATGAACCTCATTGGCTCTTGCTGAAGCTCAAATGTGATGCGTAACACGAAAATGAATATCATTGGTTCCTGCTGAATGCTGTATTTATGTAATTTCTACATTATTTTGGTGATTTAATTCTGAAAGTATTACAATGTAAAAATATATTAAAAACTTTAATGCTAGGTGCGATTAATTGCAATTAATTACAGAAAAATGTACAGATTAATTAATAATTGTTTTGGTAGTTTAAAAAATGTATATATGTCATTAACTTTTCCACCTCTTCCTTTTTTCTGAATAATCGTGATTTATAATCGTGATTATTATTTTGTTGTACACGTGCTGAACTTTTTCCTGCTCTCATTCATCCATTAAAAAAACACAACATTCAATTTATTTGATCAACTAAAGCCCTTAAACATTCGAAGCCTGCTCTCCAATATTCCGAGAAACAGCTGACACACTTACAGCTGAATCCCACAACCCCAAAATATGCAGTTATTGATCTATTGAATGGCAGACTCTCTCTCTCTCTCTCTCTCTCTCTCTCTCTCTCTCTCTCTCTCTCTCTCTCTCTGTCTCTCTCTCTCTTTCTGTCTGTCTCTCTGTCTCCCTCTCCCCTCTCTCTCTCTCTCTGTCTCTCTCTGTCTTTCATTCGTCCTCTCACTCTGACCGATTTTTCCATTCTCTCTTCCTCCCTCGTTCCCCCCCCCCCCCCGTCATTAGTTGCCATGGTGACGTCTCGGTGGCGTTATTGTGGAGCGGTGGGTGTGTATTGTTCACTTGCATGAAAGACGGAGGGGGGTTTAGGGACAGAAAGAGGGGGAGGAGAGCGGATGAGACTCGCTGCCTCCCCTCACACTCCTCAGATGTGGAGCCGAGTGTGTGTGTGAGAGTGTGTGTGGAGAACACTGCCGGTGAGTGCTGCTCATCTTCTTAATGTTTATGTGTTTGATGGGTTCTGATGCTGTGTGTGTGTGTGTGAGTACCAGCGCTGTTAAAAAAATATACATGCTCACCTTTCATGTTTTATTGAGAGATTTGTGCCGGGCTGATGTTGTGCTGCTTCATCCCGGAGGATTTTTCCCTCTTTTTCAGCTGTTTTAATAAGTTGTGACACCTTTCGTTTCATGCTCTCAGGTTAATGCACTATATAATGGTCACACTGAGCCTGGGTTCTCCATTCTGTCACTGATGGAGTTTGTGTTCCTCTGTCGCCTTTTTCGGCTTTTGGCTTTTGTCTTGCTTAGTTGGGGACATTTAATGTAATATTCAACAATATTATTGATCTCCTGCATTGACACCATTATATGAGAACTGAACTGAGCTGGACGATGACATCACGGTTTTCTCCAGAGCGACTATATAAACTAAATTAATAACTTTTTTAAACAAAAATGAACGATCACTGAAAAGCTGGACTATAACGCTATTTTCTTCTGGAAACAAACATTATTTTCTTGTTATCTCTGTAAAGTTGCTTTAAAACAATCTGTGTTGTAAAAAGCGCTGTATAAATAAAGCTGACTTGACTTGACACACTTTCTTCAGTGACACTGTAATAACGCTTGATTTCAAAGAGTTTCGAGGAGTTTGAAGTTGTAGCTGAAGGGGTTTCTTGCCTCTCAGCGCAGAGACTTTAGGGAGCTAGAGGTCTTTTGACCACCCAGAACTCCCTAGCGACGCCCTAGCAACCACACAACACCCTAGTGACCTCAGAACACCTTAGTCCCGCGCACTATAACCTTGTGTTGTGGCGGCAACTTCTGCACTGGCAAAACCACTGTTTCACTGCAGAAAATGTAGGAACATCTTGTTGTGTGTTTAATTCTAAGAAAAGATGAGTTAATACAACACTGCGGGACCTTTACAAGTCTTAAATTCAGTTGTAAAAGTCTCGAGGCTTTCTCACACTGGACATTTCTTTTGCATGTGTTTTATAATGTGTGTGGCTTTGAGACGATGCTGGTGTTTCGCGTGTCAGCCGCAGTTCCCATCATCCCACAGCACACACTCCCGCTCGCATCTCATTCTAGGAGAAAACACCATCTGATAAACACCATCTGATAAACACCATCTGATAAAGAGAAATATGGTCAGAGTGTTAGACATCGCAGCTCTGATTAGTGAACTCACTCTGTACACTGCAAATCACGCATGTGTCCTGAGTCACAGTCCCAGAATGCACTGCGCTGAGATTGATGTCAATTATACATAGATTTATCGATACAAATAGTGTATTTAAATCTGTATTTAGTATTTAGAACTTAGAAGACTGAGAGTGTGTGTGACAAAGAGTGAGTGAGTGAGTGAGTGAGTGTGTGTGAGAGAGAGAGAGAGAGAGAGAGAGTCAGTGTGAGAGAGTGTGTGTGTGTGTGTGTGTGTGTGAGAGAGAGAGAGTGTGTGTGAGTGAGTGTAAGTGTGAGTGTGTGTGAGAGAGAGAGTGTGTGTGAGTATGTGAGAGAGTGTGTGTGTGTGTGAGAGAGAGAGTGTGTGTCAGAGAGTGTGTGTGTGTGTGTGTGAGAGAGAGTGTGTGTCAGAGAGTGTGTGTGTGTGTGTGTGAGAGAGAGTGTGTGTCAGAGAGTGTGTGAGTGTGTGTGAGAGAGAGAGTGTGTGTGAGTATGTGAGAGAGTGTGTGTGTGTGTGTGAGAGAGAGTGTGTGTCAGAGAGTGTGTGTGTGTGTGTGTGAGAAAGAGAGCGAGAATGTGTGTGTGTGTGAGAGAGTGTGTGTGTGTGTGTGTGTGTGAGAGAGAGAGAATGTGTATGTGTTTTTGTAAATATGTCCATTTAGTTTTCCTCAAGTTTTGAAGAATACAGTTGACATGTTTTTAACTAACCCTGATGTCGCTCACTTCACTGATACTGATATTAATCATTACACACGCAGGTTTGACGGCTGTCACAGATTCCGGCTGTGATCGATCTGTTGTCATAGCAACACTCGCTCTGAAATACACACAGTTTGTGAACAACACTCGCTCTCTGTGAATGTGCATGTGTGTGTTTGGACCATAACGGTGATTCCTCACTTTGAGACACTTTTGACTGCTTTAAAATGATACCACTAAATTCTACATTACCGTACACTTACATTGACACCGCTCTCTAGAGTCCAGTGTAATGATGTAGTGTGTGTGTGTGTGTGTGTATGTGTCCCTGTGTTTGTGTCCCTGTGTTTGTGTCCCTGTGTTTGTGTCCCTGTGTTTGTGTCCGTGTGTGTGTCCGTGTGTGTGTCCGTGTGTGTGTCCGTGTGTGTGTCCGTGTGTTTGTGTCCGTGTGTATGTGTCCCTGTGTTTGTGTCCGTGTGTGTGTCCGTGTGTGTGTCCGTGTGTATGTGTCCCTGTGTTTGTGTCCGTGTGTGTGTCCGTGTGTGTGTCCGTGTGTGTGTCCGTGTGTTTGTCCGTGTGTGTGTCCATGTGTGTGTCTGTGTGTGTGTCCGTGTGTGTGTGTCCATCCATCCGTCCCGGGGCTGTCATCCTTTCTTGCCCTCTTTTCAAAAAAAGGTGATTTTACCTCTGGATTTCATAGCTTTGTAAGATAAAATCCTTCTTTACTAGACTTGATAATTATTTTGGTATATAATCATATCAATATTAAAAAGTAGGAAAAAAGTAGCATTAAAAAAATTATTTTAACTAATAGTCTCATTTTCTACCATATACAATTGAATAAAATTAAATTGTAAATACTGTAGTTTATTAAGGCTAAATCTTGCTAACCATGTACTCTTATTAAAAAAAATAGGGTAAGCACACTTACGTTCTTATTTTAAGAGGTGTTCTGAGTAAATTATTAGTTTGAAACACTTTACAATATGGTTTGATTTGTTAACATGAATGTATCAGGCTAACTAACATGAACTAGCCATGAGCAATACATTTGTTACTGTAATTATGAATCTTTCTTAATCTTAGTTAATAAAAATACAGCAGTTCATTGTTTGTTCATGTTAGTTCACAGTGCATTAACTAATGTTAACTAATACAACTTTTGATTTCAGTAATGTAGACTATTAAATATTGAAATTAACATTAACAAAGATTAGCTAATAAATGTTTTAGAAGTGCAGTTTATTAATAGTTAATGTTAACTAATGTAGTTAACTAGAGTTTAATAAATGGAATCTTATTGTAAAGTGTTACTGGTTTGTTATACACCGATTCAGACGTCTCGTGAGTTCAGTGTTGGAAAGATCAGTTGTTTTAACCATTCATTAAAATTAATCGGTTCAAACTAAGGAGTCATTAGTTTGTGAATTGGACTTGTCATGCGCGTTGTGTGATTATCCCACAAGATTTTTGTCAACACCGAAAACATTTCACTGGATAGGTTTTTTCGTTTATTTAAAGTGTGGTTTATGTCAGCTGAATGTGCGGAACGCTTTTCAGAGAAGATAAGGCAACGTATTTTAGCACAATTCACACCCAGTGGTAATTCAGGAGAAAAAAAATTCCGAATGCTCCACATGAAACTTCGGTCTTCCGACCTTTTACCATCACATCAATTTATTTTGATTAAAATGTGCAAGGCAGAGAGAGCAAGACAGCGCTTAGTTTGGAGACGGTGAAGTCTTGTTTATACGTTCGTCAGGCTCCACAGAGAGAGAGTGTGTAACCGGGGCTCTCTCTCTCTCGTTCTTTCAGTTGAAGCTACAATATGTAATTTTTTCCCGCCGCTAGGGGTCGCTAACCGCTAACGCAAGACGTAGGTTGATGACGCATAAGCGGAATCATGGAATTTGTCGTCATGCTGATGGATCTAATAATGTTTATGGATGAGTTAATACATTGATGTTTTTAACATGACTGTGGTGTGAAGCGGCGCGATCGCTAATGAGAGACAGATCTCAGCGCCACACGCGAGTCCCACGGATATAAAGGAATGAGGACATTTCATTCTACCGAACTAACGTACCCGCAAGTGCTGAATTTCTCACACTGGTCAGTTTATTAGACAAATGAAGCTTGTGAGGAAACGCAGCGCTGTTTCACTTGGTCTACACTATCACACTAAACTGCATTTGAGTGTGTTGACAGTTATAATGTTGTTCTATGTGTTAGTTTGTCTGTATGAGACTAGCCGTAAGCTAGATCAACATTAGAATAACATACTGATCATATTCTAACATTTCATCATGTTGAGCTGTATAACATTGATTAGTTTTATGTACATTTGCTCACCTGTCTAATAAAGTACATGCAAGAGCGGTGTCTCTGTGGAGTCGAAGTTAGTCGCGGACGCTAGCTCTCGGCATCTCGAAAATGCCACGCTGATATTGATCCTCGTTTTAGTTCTCCTTTTGTCCCAAAGTCTGCTTGCCATGATCCATAATGTTTAAACGAAACAAGCGTGCCGCTAGACGTAACGCAGTTGTCCACGTCTGTCGCCATGGTTACTATGGCAGTGCGAGTGGAAACCAGGGATAACGCGGATATGACGTCATTGACTGGCGACGAGTGAACATGGACAAGCCATTATTTAAAATGGGAATTTCTCTGAAATTAAAAATCTTTGGGAACTTTTGAGATATTGTAGCCCAAGTACACAACTACAGGAAATGTATCACACTGTGCAAGTGATTTTTGGATATTTTATTACAAAAATCTTACATATTGTAGCTTTAAACATGTGCCCTGTCACAAGCGCAGCAGTTCGTCTACATTACTCACCGATCAAATAAGACTTTGGCGGTCCAAAACATTTTTAATGCAGGAAAAACCCTACTCACAGAGGTGTAGTCAGGACACACACACACACACACACACACACACACACATATTAGGGTGGACAGATGGCACTATATCTTTCTTCATCTCACTGCTGACCCATTTCCCTCTGTGTTCGCCTAGTATCTGCGTGTGGCAGCTGATGGTGGTCTGTTTCCACGGCTTACCGTCAGAAACACACACACACACACACACACACACACACGCTTGTGCTGGTAGATGTTGCTGGGGATTATGGGGTTATGAGCTGCTCATTATCGAGTGGCATATTGTGCACGATGGCTTACAGCCACTCTTCCCTGGAGAGTCCACAGCGTTTCTGCCTTTTCCTCTTCCTCTCTCACTGTCCACATCCTGATGCGTGTGTGCAATTTATGTATCAGCATGAAACACCCATGTTTTATGTGATTCCTGTAGTTCAAACAGTGCATCATGCCACTCTCAACGCCAAAGTCATAGGTTCGATCCCCAGGAAAAGCGTCAACTGATAACATTTATACAATAAATGTAGGGCAAGTTGCTGAGTATCTGCAAAATGCATAAATGTAATTAGGGATGCACGATATATCAGCCACCATATCAGTATCGGCCGGTATATATTAATTTTTATTGTCATCGTCATCGGCCAAATAAGAAAATTTGTCCTATATCTAAAAGCTGATAAATAATGGAGTATTTCCTTCAGCTGAGACACTGATGTCTCAGTGTCTCAGCTGAAGATGTGTACTGTTTGTCATGATGGTTTTGAATTGCTTGAAATATGATTGGAATCACTTCAAAAAAGGAAAATACAGTTCAGTGCAACATGGGCAGCGCAAGTCTTTCATATCGGCTACATAAAATGATCATGAGAACATTATAATTGTGTGTTTGGGACGTGGATTTAAAGTCGAGGCTTTTGTTTTTGTATCAGGCTCTCAAAAAGTGTATAAATATTTGGATTTAAATTTATCGGCCAATATATCGGTTATCTGCTTTCAAATATAAAGAATTATCGGTTATTGTTATTATTCAAAATTTTCATATCAGTGCATCACCTAAATGTAATTGCCACCAGCGGTTGAGACAAAAAGGAAAATAAAAGGCTGAATCTATTTGTAAACAGTATCTTTAATCCAAAATAGACTTAGGTACTCACTTTCTAGCTTCTCAGGAAACAAAAAAACAATAAGTGGCCCACAGTGGAGCCGATGTAGGGAGGGGCCTTGGTGGAGAAGCCAGGCGGAACTGGAGAGCCAAAATGACCAGATGACACAGTCTCAGGTGGAGCCGAGGGAGTGAGGAGTCAAGGTGGAACCGTAAGGACGGCAGTCTCAGGTGGAGCCGAGGGAGCGAGGAGTCAAGGTGGAACCGTAAGGAAGACGGTCCCAGGTGGAGCTGAGGGAGCGAGGAGTCAAGGTGGAACCGTAAGGAAGACGGTCCCAGGTGGAGCCGAGGGAGCGAACAGTCAAGGTGGAGCCTTGAGGACGACGGTCCCAGGTGGAGCCGAGGGAGCGAGGAGTCAAGGTGGAGCCGTAAGGACGATGGTCTCAGGTGGAGCTGAGGGAGTGAGGAGTCAAGTTGGAGGCAAAAGAGCAAGGAAAGACAGGCATGGTGCTAATTTTTTCACATTACTAGATCTTTACAATAGAGTTTGAGTTCAGCACACTCACATCACTCTTTGGAGATTGGGTGCAGCTCTATTCCATGTCTTCATTGTTGATGAGTATTTCCACTGAATGGACAAAGGGACTGGCTCACACATGGTCAGACATGGCTCCTTTATGTCGAGTTAAAACTGTATGATTTTAGCCCCGATTCTCACTCGCCGACAGGTTTTGCAAAATCGCTGCCAAATGCCCGAAATCATAGGCCAATCGGTGCGTTCACGCGAGTGACAATTACGCAGTGTAAATGATCAAAGACGCGTTCTGAGAGAATCGTGATTCAAAATCCTGCTGTGTGAAATGTGTTCTGGCTGAAAAGACCTGCAGCCAATGAGAGAGCAGGATACAGGACAGCGGGACGTTCAGGGAGCAGTTATAGACCAGAATATCAATATTTTAATGGATATATTTACAATTATATCAAACAGGAACAAAGCACAAACATTTACCTGACCAGCAGCAACAGCAGCACATTGAAAAATTGTTTATTTACCCCCAGCTCTCTATGCAGAACACAGTCATTACTCCCCAAACATTTCCTCCTGCATAATCTGTTTTTCTTCTTCTTTTCACTGAAAATCAGCACACAGACAATTTGGATTGCAAGCTTCTTGCGGGCTATACTTTGTAATAATTTCAGTCTCACGGGAGAACTCTGCACGCTTGATCTTGCATTATTTCCTGATCACTTCTCGCGTGTGTCTGGATGTGAAACGTAGTTTGCGGACCAGACAGAGTTGTTTGCGATTCTTCCTATTGTAAAGTCATGTAGTGTGAAACCCCCTGTCATGTGAGTGAGTGAGTGAGTGAGTGAGATTGAAAGTGTGTGATTGAATGAATGAATGAGTGAGAGTGTGTGTGTGTGTGTGTTTGAGTGTGATGAATGAGTGTGTGTGTGTGTGTGTGTATGAGTTTGTGTGAGAGTAAAAGTGTGTGTGTGTAAGTGAGTGAGTGAGTACTGTTTGAGTGTAAGATTATATACATAATTTGAATATACAGTTTGCACAGTATAAAAACTATTATGTCTATGGGAAGTCCCCATTAAACATGGAAACCCAACGTGTGTGTGTGTGTGTGTGTGTGTGAGCGAGAGTAGAGCATGAATTATCAATGCAGTTATTGCTTAGATTTAGGAGTCTCTCTAAATTTTTCTCTTTTCTTTCTTTTTTTTGTAATTTGAAAGATTACGAATCCCTTTTTCCCGTATTTGGATAATAATAAATACAATATAATAAAACCAGGAACATGCATTTGGAGAAAGTGAATGGGGTATTTGCTTAATTAAAACGGTGTTCTATAATTAAGGAATCTCCTGAATGTTCTCAAAGGCAGGTGTAGACAGATTTAGCTCATAAGACACACACACACACAGAGACACACACACACAGAATGAGAGAGAGAGAGAGAGAGAGAGAGAGAGAGAGAGAGAGAGAGAGAGAGAATTGTGTGTGAAGCAGGTTTGGCAGGTGCAGTCAGTGACAGCTCAGTTTTACTCACCTGTCACAGGTGTGTGTGTGTGTGTGTGTTTGTGTTTGTGCTTTACATATTCATAACAGGGAGGAGTTTGAACACACACACTCTCGGACAGTTTGAGTCAGTCCTGAGGAGAAAAACATATTGGACTAACAGAGCATGAAGTAAGTCTGATGTGTTTTTTTCTCTTTCTGTGACATTATATACATTGATATTATTTCTCAAAGCTCTTTCACAGCTCACAAGAGATATCAGTAATCACAATCATTTTTTAAGTATCCAATTTGTAAACATCAACTTATCTGACGTTTCTCCTAAAATTGTTTATATTCTCCAATAGACTCTAAGATTGACCTCTAGTACCAGAATGATCGTCTTGAGTATCATTTGTGTTGGAGTTTAATTTGATGGCAGACTTTTGTAATCTTGGTCAAAGTAAGTTTGAGAGATTGTTGACTTTTCTGACAGATTATCTGACTGAAGCTTCAATTCGATCCCATCATTTGGGAGAAACTACTGATATTACATGTAGGTTTCTGTATTTATTGACCTCAGATTTAATGTTAGTCCTGTGAAATGTATTGTTAATCTACATGTATTTGACTTCAAGACTGTTGAGGCAAACGTTCATGCAAATAGAGTTTGAGATCTAACTGTGTCTGTGCTGATGGTTCAGTCTGTTGAGATAAAGGTGTGTGTGTGTGTGTGTGTGCGTGTGTGTGTGTGTGTGTGTGTGTGTGTGCGTGTGTGTGTGTGTGTGTGTGTGATATAATGAGAGGAAACAGCAGAATGGTAATTAGTCTGCGTGAAATGTCTCACATATGCCTTTATTTTTGTGGTGTTTTTTTAAAAGAAATGTTCTGAGTTCATTACAGCCTCTGCTCTAATGTCTTTGGGCTATACAACATGCTGTCAAATGTAAATGTTGGGAAAATGTTTGTCACATACTGACTTGACTTGATAATGCACAGCAAAGATGCATGACAGAAAAATTATAAACTTAACTTACATTTAATAACCATTAGGAACTATAACACCAGCACAAAATGAACTGATGATTAGGTTTAAATACACAAAAGTAACAAGAGGCTAAATGAAGGACAGATGATGGTGATTCATTGACAAGATAACAAACAAGCACATCTATGGAAACTAACAAGATGACAATAGAAACAAGGAAACAGGAACTAAACCACAGAATATCAGAATAACAGTCCACAAACCACGCAGTTTTGAAAGTAAAGCCACAAGACTTTTAAAACACAACTAGATGCAACTCTAACAGTCTAACTCATGTAAAACCATTAAAGCATACGGTAATCGTCTCGTGATATGATAGCAGAAAGATTGTTCTTTTTATTTAAGAATTAAAAATGATTGTTTACCCACAGCATACACACTGGAAGCACAAGTTTATCAATTTATGAAAATAGTCGCACCAGTTCTGGTAGATTTCTTCTAGGGCTGAGCATTGACACAAACTTCATGATTCAATTAGATTTTAAATCACAAGCTTGCGATTCAATTCTATATCAAATAATTGGGGCATATCAGGTACAGTACAAATATCCTTATTTTGGGATTGTTTTTGTTACTTCGAAATGGACAGTGTACATTAATCAAAATTCAGATTGATGTAAATATACCAAAGTTAACCCAAAGGCTAATATAATACTGTAAACTATACAGGGAATATTAAAGGTTAAAATTTATTTATTTGTAAGTTAATAATTAAATTTTAATTTAAAGTTAATAATAATGTTATAATTATACATTTTGAATGACCTAATTATGTTTCTACTCATTTTTTTTTATATAAGCATTTAAATGGTGGCTGTCATAAAACAATGAAGGATTTATTAACACATTAAATATTGAAGAACAGGTTGAGTAAAAATATAATAATTATGTAATATTAATGCATTTATTTATCAGAATGCTCTTTTCTAGCTGACTATTGAGTTTATGGTCATTGAATATCTTTTCTGAGGTAAATGTGAGGTTATGTGACATTATTGTTATTGTTCTCCAGCTGTTATTGAGGTGTTTCTGTGGTTGAAACACTGATTGATGGATTACATGAGACATGATTGATTTCAGTTGTTCTGTATCTTTCAACATTCCTTCTGATGTTCATGATGTTTATTTGCTGCTGTAACTAGTAGTAAACTAGTAGTTCATCTGTCACACACATTAAACACACACAAACACACATTTATGGACAGAATCTGAAAGCTGAGACTGTTTCATATCAGAAGTAACAACGTGTAAAGCTTATTTCTATTTTTTGGACGGGAGGAGCTAGAGCTGGGCGATATGACCATATAATCGGATATTTTTTACATATCGCCCAGCCCGAGGAGGAGCTACAAAGTTTTGTTCATTCATCAACTGAAAACAGTATAGACTAAAAGATCAATTCATGGGATTGAAGAAGGAATATCGGTGCTTCAAAATGAAAATCAGTTAAAATTGAGAAATCGACTTTTTTTTTTCTCACAGCCCTAATTTCTTCGTCCAATTCTGGTCAAATCCGTCTCATCCCATACAAATGAATGCTTTGTGTTTTTCTGTAGATTTGTACTCCTGTGGATCTGTAGAGCAGCCTCAGAAAAAGAAGACTCCGCCCCCTCTCAGGCAATGCCCCGCCCATCTCACAGAGAGACCACGCCCCCTTCCCGTAGCCACGCCCCCGAAGCCCAGAGCACAGAAACCACACGGTATTAAACATGTTTTCCAGTCGTACACACCAGCAGTCCTGCCACCAATCAATGATTTTATTCATCCCATTGCTAGTTTTTCAGCACAAACGAATGTTTGCAACGTGTGTGTGTGTGAACTATTTTTGTGGCTTTCACATATAGTGCAAAACAGACAGAGGAAGGAAGTGCAAGCAACTCACTCTCTGCTTCCTGAATTCAGCTCGACTTTATAAATTGCATCATTAACATTATATTTCATGAGCTCTAACATACACACGCAACTCGTCTACAAACACTTAAATTAATTCTCATTTGAAGCATTTTATCCGCTCATGCACACACACACTTCATCATCTCGACTCTGTGTGTGTGTGTTTGCATCTCGCAGTGTAACCGCAGCACTTTTCGCATGCTCATCTCCACTTCCTGTTCTCACTTCAGGAAGCTGACAGTTTCTCGGACAGCTGAAGGCTTTCCATCTTTCTTTTTACGCTTAACTGGTTTTCGATTGCTTGTTTGCATGCGACTCTCCTGGATTCAGAGCGATGGGAATGGAGGATGTGGAGTGTGATCGCGTGTGTGTGAGTGTGTTCTCAGTGTGTGTGTCTCTCAGTGCCCCTTAAACCTGTGCACCTGCGACCCGTTCCCCGTGTGTCCCCGTGTGCCGGGCCGAGTGTGGGCCGGATCATCCGCAGCTACTCCAGGTACAGGATCAAACTAATGCCAAGTGTCGGTAACACTTTACAAAGGTTCATTAGTTAACATTAGTTACCTACCATTGTTAACATGAACTAAGAATGAACAAAACTTCTACAGCATTTATTAATCTTAGTTAATATTAATTTCAACATTTACTAATACGGTAATAAAATCAAAAGTTGTATTTGTTAACATTAGTTAATGCTGTGAACTAACATGAACAAACAATGAACTGCTGTATTTTTATTAGCTAACATTAATAATAATAAATACTGTAACAAATGTATTGCTCATGGTTTGTTCATGTTACTAATGAACGTTATTGTAAAGTGTCTTTAACTCTACTAACATTTAAAGTGATCATTTGATGCAATGCACACATGCATGTTTTTACATTATACTTGTATTTTAAAAAAGACATGCATTTCGATTCTGTTGATATTTTAATATTCATTGATTTGTATATATTCTCTAAATGTATCTTGTTTTCTTTTGCTTTTTTGTAAAATGTAAAATTCTAATTAAAATGCTTATTAAACATGTAAAAATAAACATGCATATGTGTAATTACATCTATAATCACCCTTAAACCAGCAAACCTGTTCTAACCTGAGCCGTATCCGTAGTGTTTTACAACACAGCATCAGCACAATCAGCACAAACATGGTCACCTAATATAAAGTGTGTAGAAATGTCTCTAGCCGTAGATATTAACCTGTTTAACTTTTCCATTAAGGGTTAATATTTACCTGTGTTGAGTTTTATGTCTGCTTTTGAACTGAATAGATCTGATGTAGAGTCTATTGTCTTCTGTTGCTGATCTAAACTCGTTTCATAACTGATGAACTTTACACAGTGACTGAACAAAATTAGTCTGAATAAAAACACTATCGTTCTTTTAGAGCTGCTTTACAGCGGAGTTTGAATTGGTCTCATATTTGATGTTTTAATCATTGATTCTGTTCTTTCTGTGTTGTATAAAGCGCTGTAGAAATAAAGCTGACTTGAGTTTATTGTCAAATATTTAATTTACTTCAATCAGTCAGAATACTGTTGCCAATATATCAATAATAAAAAAAATAAACTGTTCACACTGTAAAGGATGAACAGAAGCATGTACTCACATGACTCTGTAAATGCCTTCATAAAGGGAATCATTACAGGATAGGGCTGCAATATTATTATGACTTATCATTATTGTTGATTATCGCTCTTCATTATTGTTGATTATCACCCTAAAACGTTTTATGAGTTAGTCACGCACTGAACAAAAACTTGTTTTCAGTGGATTTCTTCTGAATCTAATTGCCTCTGATTGGTCGATGCCTTCACATGCTCATGCACTGAAAAACACAACGCTGAAAAAAAACAACTTGCAATCTTAGATGCAACATAAGCATAAACATGATTTACATTTTACTTTAATCAGTCGTAATTACTTTATCTTGATTGTGCACAACCATCTTTGCCTCCTTATCTTGCATTTAGGGGCTTTTTTGTTCATTTTAGTGGCTTTTTTGTTAATAAATACTTTTTACTTTTTAACATTTACATTCATTTAGCTGACGCTTTTATCCAAAGCGACTTACAATTGCTATATATGTCAGAGGTAGCACGCCTCTGGAGCAATTAGGGGTTAAGTGTCTTGCTCAGGGACACATTGGTGTCTCACAGTGGATTCGAACCCGGGTCTCTCACACCAAAGGCATGTGTCTTATCCACTGCGCCATCACCACCCCCGGGTAATTAACATGAATTAGCATACTGAAGCATTTATTAATCTGAGTTAATGTTAATTTCAAGATTTACTAACACATTATTAAACTCAGAAGATGTATCTGTTAATATTATTTAAAGGACTTGAGCTGACATGAGCTAACAGTTTTTATTAATAACATTAACAAAGATTAATAAAAACCATAACAAATGTATTGCTCATGGTTAGTTTATGTTAGTAAATGCATTAATCAACAGTAACTAACAGGACTGTTAGTGTTAAGGCCTGTTCACACCAAGAACGATAACTATAAAACTGTATTAGGTAGCACTTTATTTTACAGTGTCCCTGTTGCACATCTTACATCTATTTGCTATAGGAAAAACAGTAAATAATACAATATAACAAGCAACTAACCCTCAACAAACCATAACCCTGATTATGTATTAAGGACTGTTGTTTATTAATACTTATTTGTAGAATTACACTATAACAAGAGCACCTTAAAATAAAGAGTTGCACTTTATTTTAAGGTGACCGTGTTGTCGTTTAATTGTACATTTTAAGTCATTAATTAATGGCATGTACTTACAGTACTATAGGATTAGGGTTTGGTTGAGGGTTAGTTGCTTGTAATTATGTATAACTTACTGTTATTACCAAATAAAGTGTAACCCTATATTATCGTTCCTACAACAAACACGTGAAGTTTTGTTGTCTGTCACTTTAAATACTCAAGCTCGTTAAAGCAGGATGGATTCTGATTGGCTATTGTTTGTTTTTCCTAAAAACATTTGTTAAGATGCTAAATGTTTTGCTTTTGCATTGTCTAAACTGTTATTGTCCCTTTATCTTTTAAGGTTTCCAGTTCTGGGTCTCCAGCGAAGGAACGATATGGATCCTCCAGCCGCACAGGATTCTGGGGATTTTGGCAGTGAAATCTCAGAGCTTTATGGTTTGACTAGCGTAACCTCAATTCAGACGGACTCTGTGAATGACGTTGAAATTGCAGACGGACTTCAAAAAGAGCATAAGACGCTTTCCAGCAGTGGATTGGAGAATAATCCCGAAGCAACGGAGCCGGTGCAGAATCCCGAATCCAGCGGGAAGATCCCGAACCGGGACAGTGGGATCGACAGTCCCTCGTGCGGGGCGGAGGGCGAGGGCTTCCACAATGAGGAGCGCATCGAGGAGGAGGAGGACCGCAGCGACAGCATCGACACACACACCGAGAGCATGTGTCCCGCGGGAAGCAAGCGGGATTCGACACCGGATGAAGACAGTGATGTGGATGAAGGGAACGAGGAAGATCCCGAGAGCCTGGAACTCAGAGTAAGAGCACAGATGCACATCTTTAGCTTTGTTTGGGTTTTTTTCCCATATAAACACCTGTCGTTTCACTTCATTTGATGTTTGATCCATCGGTTTTAATCCACTTGTCATTTAAAGTCCCCCTGTCGTCAATAATTTCATCCCTTAAAACTCATCTTTGATCACCATAATGACATATTTAAACGTTTTTTCCTTCATGGCTTAAAATATCTTGAATGTAACTCGACAACTTTGCCTCATTTAGTATGCGCAGTTCTATGAATATGCAAATGAGCCCCGCCTCCACTCACTCACTCACTCAGAGATCCACTCGTTGACGATCACACGTTGATCTGATTGGTTACAAGGTAGTTTGTGACGTCAGAAACACCAGCGATTTCAAACCGTGTTTTTGAGATTGTCTTTGGTTCACTGCAGTTTTAAGGAGAAAATACTCAGCAATGCTGTCGACTTATGAATTTACACATGGTTTGTCTTAAAGCATATTAAAAACACCACATAGACATATAAACTACATTAAAAGCTGAAAATTCCCATTATAATCCCAGTCAGAGGAAGATTGTGCGCTCATGTATCTCCTCCCCGAAATAACCATATATGAGCTTACAACGCCTCGTTTTACTATGCATATCCTCATCTGCATATCATTTGCATATGCATATTCATCCACGTGATCCCATGTTTAACAGTATAAGACATTAGGAAAATATGAGATACGGATGTGCGTCACTTTACATTGCTAAAAATCGTTTATTAGCCGATCCTTGCCTTGTTTTTGAATAAATAAATCAAATAGTATAAAATACATTTCATCTTTTCCACTGGTCACAACAAACATTAAAACACGGCATGCCACAGGAAAAGTGTCCAAAAGCAGCGCATCATCTACAAATATTTCTATTTATTAGAATATAAAAATTTTTTGTAACTTCTCAGTAATGATTTCATGTAATTTAAGTGCTTAATTAACTCCATTAATGAGAATGGCAAATTTAATCTAAATGTGTATATCAGATGTAAAACATAGTTTAAATCATCCTTTTATGTATTTAAACTGTTATTGTGAACATGCACTGTATTTATGATTAGACCTCTGGTCATTTTCTGCCAAGATATTATCATTATCATTTTACAGACATTTGCAATGCAGAGTGTAATTACAGGTAAATACAGGTAAAACACCTGCAAAAAATATTAATACAGTACATTTTTAGTGTCCGACCTCAAACATGAGTCCACTCACTTCTGATTTCAGCAGAGTTTGATGATGGGTGTAAAATAAGTGGCGCACACACACACACACACACACACACACACACACACACACACACACACACACACACACACACAACTGGGTTAAAGTTGAGCATTTTTACCGTTTTTATGATCTCTAGGACCCATTTCTCTCATCTCTTCACACTGATCTCAACATCTGTGTATGTGAGTGTGTGTGGATCATCAATGCATTCAAGACAGACTTCTTTTGAAATGAAATTAACTCTTTTCTCACACACAAACACCAGTAAAACTCAACTGTGAACCTACAGGCCAGTTTACACGTTTACACACTCTTCAGAGCTGTTAAACTGGAGGTAAAACCAAACATAATGCAAACTGAGCAAGACCGTGATTTGCTACATTCCTATAGTAATACCAAATTGAAATATGATGTAGTGACAAAGTGTGTTTGTTGTTTGTTGCGTGAAACTTGCTAGTTTAATGGAACAATGAGTTGATTTGAGACATGAATGAATTTAAGTGCATTTTGGATGTGAACTTCCCTGCAGTGACGCTGAGCGCTGAGTAATGAGTCCTCGAGATTGTAAACACTAATCAACAGCCGTCTTGATTGATATTTTACCCTCAGTTTGTGTCGTTGTGTGTGTGTCGACTGTGTTTGTGTCGTTGTGTGTGTGTCGACTGTGTTTGTGTCGTTGTGTGTGTGTGTGTGTGTGTGTGTCGACTGTGTTTGTGTCGTTGTGTGTGTGTGTGTGTGTGTGTGTGTGTCGACTGTGTTTGTGTCGTTGTGTGTGTGTCGACTGTGTTTGTGTCGTTGTGTGTGTGTGTGTGTGTGTGTGTGTGTGTGTGTGTGTCGACTGTGTTTGTGTCGTTGTGTGTGTGTTGTGTGTGTGTTGACTGTGTTTGTGTCGTTGTGTGTGTGTGTGTGTGTGTGTGTGTGTGTGTCGACTGTGTTTATGTCGTTGTGTGTGTGTTGACTGTGTTTGTGTCGTTGTGTGTGTGTCGACTGTGTTTGTGTCGTTGTGTGTGTGTGTGTGTGTGTCGACTGTGTTTGTGTCGTGTGTGTGTGTGTGTCGGCTGTATTTGTGTCGTTGTGTGTGTGTGTCGACTGTGTCGTTGTGTGTGTGTCGACTGTTTGTGTCGTTGTGTGTGTCGACTGTGTTTGTGTCGTTGTGTGTGTCGACTGTTTGTGTCGTTGTGTGTGTCGACTGTGTTTGTGTCGTTGTGTGTGTCGACTGTGTTTGTGTCGTTGTGTCTGTCGACTGTGTTTGTGTCGTGTGTGTGTGTGTGTGTGTGTGTCGACTGTGTTTGTGTCGTGTGTGTGTGTGTGTGTCGACTGTGTTTGTGTCGTTGTGTGCGTGTCGACTGTGTGTCGTTGTGTGTGTGTCGACTGTGTGTCGTTGTGTGTGTGTGTCGACTGTGTTTGTGTCGTTGTGTGTGTCAACTGTGTTTGTGTCGTGTGTGTGTGTGTGTCGACTGTGTTTGTGTCGTTGTGTGTGTGTCGACTGTGTGTCGTTGTGTGTGTGTGTCGACTGTGTTTGTGTCGTTGTGTGTGTCAACTGTGTTTGTGTCGTTGTGTGTGTGTGTGTGTCGACTGTGTTTATGTCGTTGTGTGTGTGTTGACTGTGTTTATGTCGTTGTGTGTGTGTTGACTGTGTTTGTGTCGTTGTGTGTGTGTCGACTGTGTTTGTGTCGTTGTGTGTGTGTGTGTGTGTGTCGACTGTGTTTGTGTCGTGTGTGTGTGTGTGTGTGTGTGTCGGCTGTATTTGTGTCGTTGTGTGTGTGTGTCGACTGTGTCGTTGTGTGTGTGTCGACTGTTTGTGTCGTTGTGTGTGTCGACTGTGTTTGTGTCGTTGTGTGTGTCGACTGTGTTTGTGTCGTTGTGTGTGTCGACTGTGTTTGTGTCGTGTGTGTGTGTGTGTGTGTCGACTGTGTTTGTGTCGTGTGTGTGTGTGTGTGTCGACTGTGTTTGTGTCGTTGTGTGCGTGTCGACTGTGTGTCGTTGTGTGTGTGTCGACTGTGTGTCGTTGTGTGTGTGTGTCGACTGTGTTTGTGTCGTTGTGTGTGTCAACTGTGTTTGTGTCGTGTGTGTGTGTGTGTCGACTGTGTTTGTGTCGTTGTGTGTGTGTCGACTGTGTGTCGTTGTGTGTGTGTGTCGACTGTGTTTGTGTCGTTGTGTGTGTCGACTGTGTTTGTGTCGTTGTGTGTGTGTGTGTGTCGACTGTGTCCTGCAGAAGGATCGGAGAAAGCAGTGTAATGTTTCAGAGCTCAGCTGAAGGTTATACTGAATCTGTCCATGAACGCTGTGTGTGTGTGTCTTGTGGTGTCGTGCAACAGTTATGCGTCAGAGACCTGAGGAAGTGAACATTATAAGTAGTGTGTTTCATGTGTGCTGCGCGGGGTTGGCACTTTTTGATCGTGTTATTTCGTCATTGTGTCTGTGTGTGTGTGTGTGTGTGTGTGTGGCTTCATTGACCAGACTCAATGGAAACCGTTGGTTGTTCAGTGCACGTGTGTATTAATAAGAGCATGTTTGACACAGAAAACTATTTTAAACTCAATATACTTTCAGTAGTGGTAAGAGCAAGATAAAACTCTTACTAGAAATGTCACTGCACTCACTCAAACACACACGCGCGCGCACACACACACACACTCACACACATGCGCGCACACACACTCACTCAAACACACACACACACACACGCTGTCACACACACACGCTGTCACACACACACACACACACACACACTCACTCACTCACTCAAACACACACGCTCACACACACTCACTCACTTACACTCTCTCACACACACACACACGCTCACACACACGTGCACACACACTCACACACTCACTCACTCACTCACTCACTCAAACACGCTCACACACACACACGCACTCACTCACTCTCTCACACTCTCAAACACACACTCACTCACTCACTCACTCTCACACACACTCACACTCACTCAAACACACTCACGCGCACACACGCGCACACACACACACACACTCACACACACTCACTCAAACACACACTCACACACACACACACACACAATCAATCAATCAATCAATCAATCACACACATTTTAACTATTTATTTAAGTCCACTTAAAAGAAATGATTTACAGGGACACAAATACTATAGATGCAGTCAAATGCACGCACATAATGAAGGACCAGTGACATACAGCAGATCTTCACAATATTTAGTGTCACTCAGTTGTTATGGATACAAGTAGCACCGTCTCCGCCAGATATGACGGCTGCCTATAATAGCAGACAGAGCGCAGTACTTTGCTAGCCGTTTAGCCCTCTTTTTGGGCATCCCTAGTTGTTGAAGCCCCCTTACAACCAGCCTGTGTGTGTGTCCTAAGCTGCCAAATATGAGCACAAGAAGTCGGCTCTGATAACCTAATTCTGAGATGATGTTCAGGAGTGGTTGATATTTAATCATCTTAGTCATAAAAGCTTCTTCCATACTAGAGTCAAAGGTACATGCAACCTCCACAACGAACACCTCGCTGATCTCTTCATTAATCACAACAATATCTGGTGTATTTGCAAGCACATGAGAAAAGGTTTCAGGGCTATTACAATTCTGAAACATAGATGATTTTACACAAGAATGTTTGTACATTTTTACAGCAGATGAGAAAAGGCTTGATATGTCCTTCACTATAAGATCCACTATTCTGTCGTGGCGTGCGATGTACATTCCCTTTATAGGCATGGCAGCCGTTTAAGATGTGTGGCAGTGTTTCTGTGATCTGTTCTGTAGTGTGAAACTGGCTGCCCTTGGAGTGCAATTCATTTTATAATTGCCATCAACCAATGGATAAAGTGGATGTGTCAATGTGCCCCTCCTGGTGTGATATCGCCTATTCCAGTTCAGGGCTATGCAGATGATGTCCAGATTGCCTCCAGAGAAGAAAGCGTCATTAAGAACGTGCTGGCCAGGACAGACTCTTTTCTGAAGTGATCAGGCTTGGAGATCAACGACGCTAAATGTGCTGTTCTGTACGAGAGGAGAAGTGGAGGGAACAGGTGGTATCGTTCAAAAACTGATAAATGCCCAGTGTTTACAGTAGCAACAAAACCTGTACATGTATATTCTCTTCACGAGACATACACTTATCTTGGACATAAAATTAACATAGCAGGAGAATGGAAGGAGCAAGTAAGCAAAATTTTGTCAGAATTTACATCTAGGCTGGATTTGATTGACAAATGCCCATTACCATTGACTATGAAGCTAGAGGCTATTAGACAGGTGGCGCTGTCTAAAATACAACATTTATTCTCCAACGTTCATATCCAACAGAAAGTGCTGAGTGAAATGAATAACAAGACAGTGAGCTTAGTACGAAAATGGCTTGAACTGAACACGCATAGTACCCGTGATATTATTTTTCACCCCCAATGGGAAGGAGGGATGGGGTACCAAACATGATCTGGATTTATACCAGCATGCGGATTTCCCATCTTCTGAACATGCTGAATAATGATGACAAGGAAGTGAGAGAGCTGGCCCGATCCTCCCTGTTCCTGGACCTCCGGAGGCGCAAGGTGCCGCTGGCCGGAGAGTCAGAGACACTTCCTTGGCTTCAAGAGAAAATCCAGCGGGAAACTTGACACCCATTCTGCCGGCTTTGGCGTCTGGTCAGACTGGCCAGACCTGAACAACCTCTGTGTTCGAACTGGAGTATCACTGGAGTGGGTGCGGTCTGAC